>VWYO01028454.1:146862-160285 GCA_013400275.1 Rhadina sibilatrix | reverse complement strand
TTGGTAAAGGTGTTTGTGTTGCGTGTTTTAAAAAAAAAAAAAAAAAAAAAAAAAAAAAAAAAAAAAAAAAAAAAACAAACAAAATTCACTCACATGTTAAGTTTATTAGATATTTCTTATGTAAACCAAAGAGGTTTCGACAAATCCTGGTTTTAGAAAATAACCATAAAATCACTAGTTATGTTGTGCAAGAAACTCCCCTCAAATGCTGCATTGGTTGGTTATAGAGTTCTTTTCATTGCTGGAGAAAACAATTAAGTAGAAAACAAAATGCATGACTTTAAGTAACTAAGAGGTTCACAGTACTTGTCTACATTTGGTACCAGCACTTAGGCTCACTCAATTACAGGTTTGAGTACTGCAAGGATTGGGGCCTGACTTTAAACAGGAGAGCTAATGGGTGCTACATGGGCCCTGAGTGTCCTGCACAAGGCACCTCCTAATTTCAGTGACATTTTGGGAACCAAGCAGTTATGAAAACCAGACCAATAGGGTTTAATCCCTGTTAAAGAAATAGAAATTGTTCTGAGTGCCATTTCAGTGGCAGCTAGTAGACAAAAACCAGTGCCACATCGCTGTACGCATCATTTGTTGGTTTGATTGCATCCTTCCAGTGCTTTGCTACCATGTGTGTGTATTTTCTTTTGAGGAGCTGGTTTGAAGCATGCTGTTTTCTATGGCATCAACAGGTATCACAAAAACTAATGATATACTCACAAACATTATTTTTATGAATTGAGCAATTAGAGTCTGATGTAGCAGCATTCCTAGACTTGTCCTTGATTGTATTTGATTTATTCCAATTTACAATGAACTGAGGCAGTAGAAGTCCATACCTAACAACATGAAGGGTTCTTTTAAATTTATTCTGTGCTAAGAAATAAAAAATGGCTGGCCTAATTCTATTAAAAAAAAAAAAAAGTAGTTACTGGAAAATTTAAGCGTAGAGGCTGTTGCATCTGCATCTAGATTTTCTTCAATAAAACAATTTTTAGTAATGATCTCTTGATTACCACCATCTTTATTATTAAGAGTATGTCTCATTTATGGTTGTGAATCAGGATAAAGATTTCTGAAGAAAATATCCATGAGTTATTTGTTCAGTGTTTTCCTAATGAAAAAAGAGGATAATAAAACCACATTACAGGGTACAAATTCATTATAGCATTATACCTGGACTTCTGTTGAAATACCTTAAGCATGTCAATGAAACAAAGCACATATTTTTCAGTTGAGCCATGTAGACAAATCTGAACTGGATTTTGTTTGCTTTATAGAAGTTAGTGAGGCTAGCTGTTATTCTGGCTTTACTGAAATTGAAATATGTATCTAATAGAGCTGAGGTTTATAATGGAAAACTTAAATGGCATAAACGGGAAAGAAGTGGGGTTGCCCAAGTGTTTTTTGTTAGATCTGTGATTAAAAGTTAAACAAAGAATTGGATAGATATCATTGCTATAAGTGGGAAAAATTAATCTTGACTATAATAATTTTTTAAGAAGGGGTGAAAAAAAAATGGAAAGGGGTCTATCATTTGCCC
This sequence comes from Rhadina sibilatrix, assembly GCA_013400275.1. Lineage (NCBI taxonomy): Eukaryota > Metazoa > Chordata > Aves > Passeriformes > Phylloscopidae > Rhadina > Rhadina sibilatrix. Next base: position 158,745 of record VWYO01028454.1, on the reverse strand, counting down.
ACATAAGCTCCTTTCTTTCCTTTGAATTGATCTATTCCCACCTGGTGTTCAATTTTTTTGCATGTTTTCATAGTTGAATAGATGTTGATACTTATTCTCACACGTGTACGTGTGCTTTGTTGCCTAGAAGGGAGGTTTGAGGGGGCAGGTAAACCCAGGATGGATAGGTATCAAAGCTGTTGTCTAAAGAGGTGGCTGTCACTCTGCCACAGTGTGGCAACAACCACATTGGATCTCTCCATTGTTCTGAAACCTGTAAATTGTCACGAGTAAGAGACAGAGACTCACTTAAGCTGAAATTGTCTGAGGACAAAGTTTTCCCTTTATAGAATCATAAAATGTCTCAAGTTAGAAGGGACCTGTAGGTATCATCTAATCTAACTCTCTTTTTGCAAGTAGAGATGCTGGAGATTAGTAAATAACCTGGGATGTGCTACTTGGGGCATGCTTTTGGGATCATACGGTAGCTAGCTGAAGGGGATCTGCATATGATTTTGCATTTCGGAGGTGGATGATAGCTGCTAAATTTTGCAAATGTCTGACTTTGAAGATGGAATTATGTAAACACTTCATGAATTATAATGGGAATGAGGCAGCATGATATTTTTTGTGGTTTATTTTTTGTTCCTTATTTTATTGATTTCATAGTGGAATACTTTTATTTATGCATTTATTTTCATAAATTACCAGGTAAGAGACAGTGGATAAGCAGATGAAACAAGATCAAAGATTAAGTCAGAAGGCCTTAGGGTGAAACTAAATTCTTTAATGCTGTATTTGCTTGTGTAGCTGCAGAAACCACACAGTGCTCTTTCTGGTCTTTTCCATGCTGTACAAGAAGTAATGAGGAGTAGCCCAGAGTCTTCAAATCTGGAAACTGGAAACAAATGTCAGTGCTGGATGCTGTCACCAGCTTAAGTAACTGAGAGTGCTAGTATAGAAATAAGTTTAAGAGCTTTTTAAAAATGTTGGGATTTTTATTGTTATGACTGTGTTCATTATTTGTATTACATGCTGTATAGAAGTTCCAGCTATGGGCCAGGAGTCTGGGTATTGTACAAACATATAGCAAACCTTATTTTTTGCAATGAGTCAGTCCTAGAGTGGGATGCTGCAAGTACTGTAAATCTTCATCCCAACAATTTGTGATGGTTTATCAGGAAGTGTATACGCTAACTGATCCAGAAATAAGGAGGGGACTTCAAAAGAAGTGTTGGAGCAACATTAGCTAAAATTACATGTGCTTAATTCAATTTTCATTTTGCTGTGCGCATTATTTTGAAATTTCTTTTGCCATGTCAGCGATAACCAACCAGGAAAATGTTGAGGAAGGAAACTAGAAAGGAGGCAATAGAGTTGAGTTTTTGGAGTTTTCGGTCATCAACATTAGTATAAGGTAGTTTTGTTTGTTTTATTCACATTAACATTTAGTAAGCATTTATGAGATCTATGAGAGCTATTTCTTATCAGATAGCATAGTCTGCCAGCAGAACCAAATACTGGTAAGAAGACATAACAAAATGGCATCAGAGGCTTATGATGCAACTTTGTAGGCAAAACCAGAACAGCTTTTGCAGGCAAAATAGACTCTGACCTGCACTTGAGAGCAATAAGACACTTCCTAGCTTCAAGTCTACTGTGGGGACATGAGATGGATGTTTACTTTGAAAATTGTTTACTCTTGGGTTTAAAAAAGTGAAATCTATAGCTTAATGTTTGCTTTGTATCTGGTTTTCTGCCATAGTTTATCTAATAATAATGACTCACCATATTCAATCAACCCAGTCAATATATTAAGTATTTTGTATACCCCATAATTACTGTATGATCTAAAAATGTGAAGTGTGGTTTATCTAGATCTGATAAATCTGAAAGTCTTTTAAAATCTGAATGTGTTGATACTGTGACTAATTCTATTCCCCTCAGCACAGCCTAAGATATTTTCCTTTCTATGAAAATTTTGGGAGAGTTTGGAGAGAAATTACAATATTATAAGCCACTAGGTCAAGTTATTCAGATCCAGATTTCATCCATTGTCATATATTTTTCATTCACATGCTTGTGAAATATCAAATTATTTTGGCAGAGACCTGCTCTGATTTACAATCATTTTAAAAATCTGAGAATCTATCAAAACCATATTTCTAGCTGTAGGAAAATGTATATTTACATTACAGTCTGTCCAACATGAGTAATGTCAGCAATATTACAGTGTGCATTTTATTCCAGCTAACAACAGTAGCTTTATCCAAGTTCCAATCAGAGGTACAGTGTAAACACAAACCTAAGTTTTATGTCTTGCAGTGGTAAGCCAGTCANTATGTGTGTATAGCACTATTACAACACTTCTTGCAAATGCATTTTAGGTTATTTTTTGTAGCCAATGACTTAGTGTCAAATACTTTTGCATTTTAGTTGTAAGCATAGAAAGTGCAGTTTTTATAGTCTGTTCCTTTTTGAATCTACCTGTGAAAGGACCCTAATCAAGAAAAAGGGTTGAACTCTTTTTTGATAGCACTCTATGCTCCATTCCACAGCAGGACATTGACTTGGCTCAGGACAGCACACAGAAAGATAGCTGTAATGATTGTAGCATAACCTAACTTTCTAGCAATAACAATAGCAAAATTTAATAGGATGTGATAATTTTTCTCACTGGTTATTGACTAAAAACTCATAATTGAACTAAAATTACATGGTATGGCAAGTTAGGTATATGCCTTTTGGCTAACAGCTGCTAGAAATGTCTTCACGCCTTAACCTACCTAGTGCTTACCTGCTAAATGTTATGTTTTTAAAGAGGTAGTAATGCTCTTTGTACATCTTAGACTGAAAATCACTACCGCATTAGACAAATATAAGCAAACTAGCCCAGATAGAATTTTGAACAAATTCTGAAGATTGGTTGCTTGATGCTTGATGTAGATGATGCTTCTATATTTTTTAATATCAATTTTGTTCTCAGCTGGTTGTGACAATTTTCCTAAGCTCCAATCCTCATTCCATCATGATAAAGTCTTTTCAAGGATGTTTCTGTGCATACTCTGATATCTAGGTGCATGATCAGATTGATTTAGTGTTTCTATGAGCCTGGTAAATGGGTTCTACTTACGATTTACACTGAAACTCTGGTTCTAATGTGCCCCTAGAATTTGTATTTTAACAATAGATAACTGTAAAAATTTAACCAGTGGAATATTAAAAAAAATGCATTATGTCAGGTTTAGTAAATTAGGAGCTTTTAATTAAAAAAAAAAAAAAGAAAGAAAAAAAGCAGGACTAGGGAAAGAGAAAGAGTAATTGCTGAATATAGTTTTTAGGAGTCTGCTTGGGTTAGATGACAAATCTTGTTCGGGATGAAAGGTGGCCAGCGACATTTGGAAGAAATAAAACTTTGATATCTACTATGGCAACATATCTTTGTACACAGATTATCAATATAGTACATACAAATTCAAATAATTTGTTAGTCTTAAAAAAAGATTTGTTAATCTTTTCTTATGATTTGAGATGTTACATATTTCTTAGTATTTTTGACTTGCAGATAATAGGAAGTATTTCCCTATGAGATGGCATACACACACATACAGACAGATTAAGAGAAGGAGGGGTGGGAAGAGAGAAAGAGAGGGAAGTTCAATAACTGACATAAGTTAAGATGAAGGGGATACAAAAATTACTAGAAGGAAAGAAAGCAGAGAATTGAATATGAGATAAAAATTAGGGTAACGTGTAGAAATCAGAGCCCAAGAGCAAAAGAACATCTTCTGATGCAAGTGTCCAATAACCTTACAGTGAGTGAAATGCAATAAAATAGAATCCAATAAAGGAAAAAAATGAATATGTAAAAGAAATGTGAATCTCCTAATTTTAAAATGTGGAATAATATATCCCTGAAGTAGAAAATAAAGTGAAGTGAAATCCATAGTCATTATGAGGTTACCAAGTGATACAAATAAATCGATAGTAATTAAGGTTTCCACATATTAAAAATACACACATATATTTATGTTTCTCTAAAGCATTACAGAAGCATTACAAAAGACTAAGGTCCTTAGCATAGACAAATATTCATAATAATATGCATAGTCTTGAGATCTGTACTGTTATCTAAGTGTGTAAAGTTAAATATGTTTTTAAAACTTCACAGTATTGATGCCTGGATATGTAAAAACAAAGTACAGCAAGAAAAACACCACAGCAGATTTGCCAAATATATGGCATCAGAATAACCTGTATTAAAATAGTATATTCTAAATTTATTGTTAAATTTCAATAAAAAATGTGAAAATAAGGTTGGATCCAGATATTTTTCTCTTTTATATATATATATATATAAATTTTTTTTACAAATTTACAGTTATCTGTGGTGTTATATTTTGGCTTACTATCTACCAGATATCACTGGTGCTAATTGTAGAAGAACAATATGCTGTGGAAAAACAACATGCATGAAAAAAGGTTACAGATTAAAGCCTACTTGGATTTAAAGCATGTGAGTTACAAATAGTTGGAGATGTGCTTGTGCATATGTTTTCTGCAAATCATGAAATTCTCCTGCTGTATGAAATGTGAGTTGAATTTGCAGCATACATGTTGTATGGAACATTTTGAAAAACCAGTATAAAGCCTTTGCAAATTTAGAGACACTGTACTGTTGTAGTTTTATTGCACATTGTGTGATATACATTTCTGCTGCCAGTCTCTACACCGTCACATTCCCCTTAAGCTGAATTTCGACTGTGGTGCATTGTTATGAATGACTTTAAATGTGGGAGAAGAATTACTCATTTCAATCTGTAAGTTGGCATAATTCTTAGGGAGACCATGAATGGTTTGGGCAAATTATGGAAAACCTTCTTCATTTTTGATGGGGTGTTTGCTTTCTCAAAATGAAAAGCAATACACTGATAGTTAGGAAGACCAAGAGAGAAAAGTCCTTTACTGGACTGTAACTGGCAACCAGCGAGTTCCATCTACTTCAATGAAAAACAGCATGTGAGCTATTTTGGTATATTCTCTGTGAAGTATCATACTTATGACTTCCATAGGACTTTATGATAACTAAAGAAAAAGAATGTGAGAAGTCTTGTTTTGGATCATTTTTATTTGTTTATTTGGAGGACAACCATATGGCAAATGCAGTTGTTTCCCAGTATACAGCTCCAATTGTGTACAGATTCATGAAGCTTGAGGAAAGAATTGGATCCGTTGTTGAAAGGGTCACAGTGTGTAGCTAGTTAGCCAGAATTCTGAAGAGTAAGGGAATCATTAGGAGTTTGACATTCAGGGCTCTAATTGTGGTTTTGAGCATTAAGTTAAAGGATCAAAAAGTGATATTCTCCTTGGACCATCTGGAGTTATTCAGGCCAGCAGTAAATGTTCAGCAGATTTAGGACTGTTGTTAACTTTCTAACATTGTTTTCTGTGGAGTGGTTTGTTTTCTTTGTTTTTTTTTTTTTTCCCTCTGTTTATTCAGGGGTGGTCTTCAGGTCAGTAATAGTAGGTGCTTCAAGAAAATATTGGTGTTTTGGGACAGTGACATCATTTCTGTTGTGTGTGGGCAAGCAAGAGTGATAGTCCTTTGCTTTCCTCAGTGGGAGAAATCAGCAAGTATGGTATGGGCAGAAGGTCAGTTGTTCCCCGTCAGAAAGTGCTGACCCTTTGCAAGCTCATCAACATGACTTTCATTTGTAATGACTGTGCTTAAATAAGTCTTTGTTCATTAAAATATGCAAGCAAAGCTGCTTGTTCTTTCTGTGAATAGCGAGATGCTGATTTAATGAGGAACAGCAAAAGGATATATGTGGAAGCTTGCCACTGTTCAAAATGGTGGGAAAGTGCCAAGGTGAGCAATGCATAGAGCAGATGTGGTGATCTCACTTCTTCAAACCTAGTATGAATTAAAAGCATTTGCTCCAGAGTTTGCCTAATCCTTGATTGTCTTTCCTTCCCCCTTATCCTGTGCTTCTTCCCAATCAGATCTCATCCCCAAGCACTAAATCCAGCATAGTGGCTTTGATCCTGTGACCCAGCCAATCTAAAATGCAGTTTGCATGCAGACACATTTCAATCACTCACACTATGATTGGCGGCTAACTGTTGTTAAACCAGAATTATTGATCCACTGCTTTTGCATTATGTGAGTGAGGAAACGTGGCATGTTGGTTGCTGACTGGATAGGAAGGAAACGTAGGGCTCCTCTAACCCACATTCTTTTCAGGAGATCTCTGTGGTGATGAGTTACTCACCCTGCATTACAAGGTGTTTGGTTTGATTGAAATGGCTAAAATAACATGAATGGGTGCATTTAATATACTCAGAATGGGTAATAATTATCCGTTGCACTTGTATCTGACTTGGCTAACCGGTTAACTGTTGAGAAGTAGTGTACCTGGAAGAATAAGCCTGGTGTAAAACTCCTTCCAAGGCAAATATAGCTGTATGATATATGTTAAACTTTTACTGAGGAAATGTTTCCACACAAATTGTATTGTCAGACAAAACAAATGCATGCGGTATAAACGTTGATTGTTTCAAGACTGTCCAATTAATTTGGTTCATATTATGTTCAGGTAACTGCTTTGTTAGTGCTGGTTTTGCTTTTGGGTCACATTTATAGTTCTGTTTTGACAGAACTGAAATAAAAATTGATGTACAGAAATTGGGGAATTAATACTGGCCCTGGCTGTAGGTGACAGTGACCCACAGTGTAAAGCACAGGATTATTCTGTTAAAAGGGATTTTTAAAAAGTGTGTATATTTATATTTTATTATTTATATTTATAGACAAAAATAGGTCATCTCCCCNATAAACAGAGAGAAACCCAAGCCTGCCGAAACAGCTCCGTCTCACCCTCCAGAGGTCCATGGTAGCAGTTCTGCACCACATTCCCTATGACAGAGAATTTGATTTTTTCCACTTTTTCAGCATTCAAGAAACATTAATTTTACTTAGTCATTCAGGAATTCAAGAACTGTCTATAGAAAATAATAACAATATTAATAATAACAATAATAATAATAATTAACAACAACAACAATTTCTACTTCTCACAAAGAAAAACCACTGGCATTGTTTTTTATGGGCCTGTTGTGAGGAGTGAGAAATAAATCCACTTTGCAGTAATCACAGGCTGAAAGGTTTTAATAGAATTGTAATTGTTTGTGTTAGTATAGTAAAATGACCCAGACATATTGTACATATAAAAACATGACCATACTTCTGGGAAACATTTGAGTTGACTTTGAACACTATTTTGCATTTTCTTACAATGTATTTCAGTGCAGTAGGGTTATGTGGTGTCTTTTTCAAGGCTTCACTCTTTTACTTATATTATTTCCCTCATTTTAAATATCTTTTTGTTCCCCTCCCCACCCTAACACCCTCATTCATTCTGTGATGAACAGAAATCAATACTCTCCCTATGCAAAAAGTTAATCTGAGNGACAGTGACCCACAGTGTAAAGCACAGGATTATTCTGTTAAAAGGGATTTTTAAAAAGTGTGTATATTTATATTTTATTATTTATATTTATAGACAAAAATAGGTCATCTCCCCAAACTTTGTGTTTTAGCTTGGAAGGATGATGAACAAGAGAGTTGAAGATGGAAAATTTGTTAAAAATGAAACCTGAAGGACTGAAACAAAACTGCAATTCTAATAACATTTTATTAGTGCCTGGGAGCCTGTGCCTTTGCTGCAACCCCCTGAATGTTTTATTTTTGTTATAATTACAGTATCTTGCCTGCACTTTGTCCCTCTGATCCTTTGTTAAAGCCCAGATCACTATGTGCAGACTGTGCTTGTAGGTGTGATTTATTGAGTGACAAGTAGCTGTAGGGTAGAACACACGCCTCTGTACCTGAGTAAAGTATTAGACATCACAGAGCTGGGGGGGGCGAGAGAGAGAAGAAAAGCACAGAGCAGTAACACAGCAGCTCCTGGATACAGATCAGACAAGAGGTTCTGCCACAAATCACCTAGAAACATGTCAGACGCTGCATGTTTGTTGTTTTACACTGAGGGCACAGCCGTAGTCCAAAAGTATTGATTCTTTTCTTTGTACAGAGACAGAAACTGTCAGCTCTAGCAGGCTGACCTTGGTATGGCTCAGACAACTATTCCCCACCCTGCCTACCATATGAACCCCACAGGAAAAGTCCAGGCAAGATATGCCAATGTCCGTTTCACATAAACAGAGAGAAACCCAAGCCTGCCGAAACAGCTCCGTCTCACCCTCCAGAGGTCCATGGTAGCAGTTCTGCACCACATTCCCTATGACAGAGAATTTGATTTTTTCCACTTTTTCAGCATTCAAGAAACATTAATTTTACTTAGTCATTCAGGAATTCAAGAACTGTCTATAGAAAATAATAACAATATTAATAATAACAATAATAATAATAATTAACAACAACAACAATTTCTACTTCTCACAAAGAAAAACCACTGGCATTGTTTTTTATGGGCCTGTTGTGAGGAGTGAGAAATAAATCCACTTTGCAGTAATCACAGGCTGAAAGGTTTTAATAGAATTGTAATTGTTTGTGTTAGTATAGTAAAATGACCCAGACATATTGTACATATAAAAACATGACCATACTTCTGGGAAACATTTGAGTTGACTTTGAACACTATTTTGCATTTTCTTACAATGTATTTCAGTGCAGTAGGGTTATGTGGTGTCTTTTTCAAGGCTTCACTCTTTTACTTATATTATTTCCCTCATTTTAAATATCTTTTTGTTCCCCTCCCCACCCTAACACCCTCATTCATTCTGTGATGAACAGAAATCAATACTCTCCCTATGCAAAAAGTTAATCTGAGTAACAAATTTGACTCCAATGAGTATATGATATTTGGTATCTGTGAAAGTAGAGAAGCTCTGTAAAGCCTTAATCTATTTGTAGTTACCTTCTTCATCCAAGTTTTAATACAGCTCCATGTTTTGACGTTACACATCACCAAGTTCCATCATCCTTTGGTGAATGATTTTTTTTTTTTGCTGTGGGAGCATATAGAGTATAAAACTCACCACAGGTATCTTAGTAAATCCTATTTTTATTTAAAATAGCACCTTAAAACACAATACAGTTGGTCCTTGGACTGTTTAATAACTTGAGCAGTATTTGCTATCTCTATTTCAGGTGCTTTATAGAGTAGAGAGAAAAGCACTGTGTCAGAGCATTTTACTTAAATTTACTTAAATACTTCAACCAGAAATTTAATGTGGTTAACAGATGAAGGAAATCCAAAAGGATGAATGAAGAAAGGAGTGTACAGAGCTTGTAGTGATAGGTTATTAGAGAATTGATTTGCTCTATGAGAGTTGCTTATTTTCATTATGGCCGTTATTTAGTTGTTTGTTTTTTTTTTTAATTTTGCAGCTTTCGAAGGAGGAGGGTTGATCCAAACAGAGATTCATTCAGCTTTGTATTATAAACTATCTAAATCCACATTTCTGCTGAAGTCTGTCACTTAACCATACTATGTGACATGGAAGCACTGTATCACCAAGTTAGAGTAGTTCTGTCATGTTGGAAAAAGATGAAGTAATTTGGTAATATAAGTCCCTTAAGGATCACAGCATATTACAATTTTTTTTTTAAGTCCTGCTAAACAAAATAACTTTTGAAACTTATGAGTTTTGAAAATTCCTATTATGTTGAACACTTTACTGAAACTCCACAGATTTTGGGAAATGCTCTCTGACTTTTTGTAAGCATACTACCATATTAGCATGGCTCTTCATTCAAAAAATGTATTACTTACACACAAAAACCCCCCTTGCTTCTGAGAGACATAGGGCCTCATCACCACTGGAAATATTTAATTGGTCTGTCAAATGCTAGCTATTGCAGTTATGAAAATACATTGGCAGAGAATAGTTTTCTTTTTTTGTTATTATTTGCTTTGTGCTTTTTATAGTGATTTTTGCATGTATATTCTTTCCATTTGTAATTATTTTTCCTTTTTTCACTAAGTAACTGCAAAGAAAGCCATTGCAAGCAGTTTGAAATTGATTGAAATGTATCTAATTGCCTAGATTGTTTTTGAGAGAAGGGTGCAAACAAAACTTAGCTATCTTGAAGACTGTATCATTTTAATGCTTTATGTAGCATTCTGAAAACCATCCAAACTTAAAGGAAATTTTTGAGAATTCTTCTATACTAAATTACTTCCTGTCACCAGGAAGATGATTAGTATTGAAGCGGAACCCATGCTTTCTCTTCTTTAAACTGTTTCTATTTGTTATAAAGAGCATAACTGAACTGGAGAGATACCTCTTCTATTCCTTATGCCTGCTCTAGTACTACCATAATTAAACTTATTTTTCCACACAAAGTTTTAAAAAAATCTGTTTTCACTGAAACAAAAAGAAAGGAGATAAAATTACTGGTAATTTTGTGAGGATATAGAATAATATAATTTTGCTATTTTCAGCCTTTTTCCAGGTTGAAGAAAAATTACTTAAAAACCTATGCAGCTTTTTATTATTCAATGACATAATATTGAGTGGGGGATGATATTCAGAGATGTAAAGGACTCCCAGATAAAATATTTCTTTATGATGATATGGATTAACAGGGTGGGCATACAATAAGAGCAGCATATTTCTCAGGTATTACAACATAGACATAAAAGGAGCAGGTGCTATATTTAATTTTTCTGGAAGAGCAATGATGCAGATCTAAAAATGGTAGTACACTGGATGTTGCCAGATCTTCTGAAACCCATGTTATACTTAAGAACAAGGTATTCTTCTCTTCGTGTATGTCACAGTCACATGATGTTCTTATGCTTTTCAGTACTGTCAACTGGGTTATGCCTCTCCTTGTTAGTATGGTGTCAGGACAGGGTCTATAAATCACTATGTAATATGCAGGTCTTTTGAAAATGCACCAAAGGTTTATTGCCAGTAACAGACCAATGGCCTTATGTGGACTTTACATGAATAAAACAGATTGATGATCCATTTTATAGCATTACAAGCTATACTATAAATATATCACCGTTTTCAGTAAATTAACATGAAAAACAATCTAATGAGCTACCAGTTATAATCTCCTAGAGAACTGAAAACCCTACTAAGCTCATAGACCAAGTTATTCAATTTTAATTAAAGGCTAGAAACTTAGAAGTTTCAAAAGGGTTTTGTGAGGGCTTTTTTTACCTTCCTTTTTGAATACTATAATGAACAGGATTGTAATGCAATGCTATCACAAATCTGTGTGTGATATTTTATAAAATCTGGTGGGTATGGGGAAATGAGAGAAGATGTAGGGAAAGGTTTAAACTTAGATAGAATTCAAAAATACATTAAGTTTTTTGTTATATTAGACAAAATTTGCCAAAAGTCCTCAAGATTTATGTTGAAGTATGTAGAGTCAAACAATTCATATTTAAGAAAATCATAAGACAAGGGGCAAAAAAAAGAACTAATAAAAGGAGGAAAAAATGAAAAATAGTGAGTTTCTGTTTTTCTTTTTTTTGGAATATGGCTAGTAAACACTTCTACATGAGTTCATTTTCTACAGGTTTATGCTTTGTCCATGTTTGTGTAGTAAGGTTGCAGAAAGTTCTGTAGAAATATATAAAACCAGGATTTTGTTTCATACTGACTGCTTGTAGGCATAGTAATTTTGAGCAAATGAATATTCATGCAGTGCATGGGAAAAACTTCTTAAAAGCAAACCTCTGACAAAAGGAGCATACTAACTACAAAGCAGGTGTTTATTTTCATGTATTGAAAATGCCAGTGAAAAGAAGTAGAAAAATTGTATTTGAAGGAGGAAGGACAAAAACAAATTGGCTAGCCTCTTGCTACACTTGTTTCTGCTAATTCTTGTTAAAAATCTTTCTGTCCAGTTGGAATTAT
>VWYO01028454.1:131032-146805 GCA_013400275.1 Rhadina sibilatrix | reverse complement strand
GTTCCTTTTTTTTTTTTTTTTTTTTTTTTTTTTTTTTTTTCTGACTTCTCTTGATCTCTAACTTTGCTGTCAAAGATCTGGTATCAAATCTTGATTACATCAAAACAACAACAAAAGAAAACTTTAGTGGAGTTAGTCAATTTCAAAACTTATGCACAAATGTTTCTTTATATAATTGATTTGCTTAGACCATATGATTTTAAACCCAACTTTAAACTCAGATTTTAAACTTAATTTTTAAATAAAAAAGAGAAATTAATTATCTATAATCTATTAGTTTAAGAGGTCCTTGAGAGTTTTTGAAATGGGACTTATACACTGTTGATCCATATTCTTCACATAATTCAATGGAGATGCCTCATTAGTATCCTGTTTACTCCTCTAAAAGTGACTGAACAGTAAACTACCTTTTAAACTACAACTAATCCATGCATATCATTTCTGTTTTGAATTTAACACAGCCTTCCAGATTTGGTGTCATTAAATATTTTGTATTCCAGTCTGGTTTACAGTAAAATTACAGAGCGTATATGGAGGGTAAGGGTAGTTTTCAGATCTAAATAAATATGGCAGATCCTGAAGTCTACAGCAAACCCTCTGTTACAGATCCCGATTGAAACAATGGGACCTTTACCTGAGCAAGAAAGCTGAGACCTGAAAACTAGGTTCAAGTCTCTCAGTAAACAGGCCTTCTATTTAGTCCTCCAGACTACTGTTTGAAATCAGGAGTTCATTTTGCCAGGAGATCTTTAAATTAGCCAAGATGTTGTCTATTCTCTGTAAATATGTGGGTCCTCATTCTATATTCATAAGAATCTTGTCCCTGCTTATGGTAACTCTATTGGCCTGAACTACTCAACTTGCAAAACCCAGTAAAATACCAAAACAAAAAAAAAAATCTAGTAGTACTTTGGACAGGTCAGAGTCATCTAAAATTGAAATTACACAGTCTTAGCAAGCTGTATCACCATTTTAATGTTATGAATATATAGGGTGATTGTGAAAAATTTCATGATAGCAAACTGGGGACAGTGGCTGATCCACCTGAATGTTCAGGGGTCTGGAGCTTCTCTCTTATGAGGAGAGACTCTGGGAGCTGGGCCTGTTTGGTCTGGAGAAGACTGAGAGGGGATCTCATCAATACATACAAATATCTCAAAGGTAGATGTCAGGAATATGGTGCCAGGCTCTTTTTAGTGGTGCCCAAAACCAGAATGTTGAGTAATAACCCTAAACTAAAACACAGGAAGTTTCATCTCAACATGACAATGAATTTCTGTACACTGAGGGTGCCAGAGCACTGGAACAGCTGCCTGGGAGGCTGGGGACTTTCCTTCTCTGGAGACACTCGAATCCACTCAGACACATTCCTGTGTCACCTTCTCTGGGTGACCCTGTCTTGGTAAGGGGGTGAGACTAGGTGATCTCCAGAGGTCCTAATAATTCCATGCTTCTGTGACACTTTGCATTACTCTTTTTACATAGAGTTCTTTCCTATTACCTCAGTATTTGGCTGAATTAATAGGAATCTTCTTTGTGATGTATCTAGACTGTGTAAATAGGGAGACTTAAACAGACTTGTGTGGAAAAGGCACCTCATAGTGTGCACAGAGCAGCTACACTTTAGAAATTTAATAACGTGTATACAATCACATTTCCTTGTGATGTAATATTGTTCCTGCAATTGTAGATTCCTACATTCTTGGAAATAGTTCCTAGAAAGCTGCCACTTAACATTGTTTGTTGTTTCTGCAGACCCTCATGGCAGAAAACAGTCCTCAGAAAGTAAACACAAAGGAGACAGAGAGACTGTTCAGTAGCATTTCGAGTAGCTGTTCATAAAAACCTGTCAATATATACACATATAGATAGTTTTGTTAGATTTTGAAAAATGCAATATTGAGGGATATGATCCTCCCTAAGAATTACTGTGATGCTTGGGCAGTTCATAGATAACAATATTTACACTATTTAGTGGAAGTATTTCTTTTCTTCTGGTCCTTAGTTCTAGTAAAGTGTTATTACTGATGCTGTGAAGTGCTATTACAACCTATTTGTGTTCAATGACTGTTTACCTTATGACATATGATCTTAATCCTTATATTTCTAGAAAAATAAATAGTTTCATTGCTACTATTTGTGGTGGAAACAAGCAAATGAAACCCCTGTAAATCCCAAGTTAAATATGTGTTTGACTGGATGAGGAAGAAAATTTCCTGTGAACATCTCTCTAGAGCACTTAGTAGAGTATGTTTGCATTTCTGAACAATGGGGAATGAGAAAAAAGACATGCCTCCATATCCAGAGAAGTCTTGGAACAGTTTTTTTATCTGGAGGTGCCTGCTTTCAGCCATTCAGCTAAGGGACTGCAGATTTCCCTGCCCATGACATTTTCTTTTTGTGTGTGTTTTTGCAGTGAAATGGAGATGCTTTTTAAACTCTGTTACTGGATGTCTGAAATGGCATTATTTATCTCAGACTTCCAGTGCTCATTTTTCCCTTTCATTTCTTTCTTTTAATTGATATTCTCCGTATTTCCCACTCAGTTTTATGCCATCCTTGCTGCTTTCTTATGTGGTGTTATTTTTCTTTCCATTGCAGTACCATTTTTTGTTACCCTGTTGGCCACTATTTTATGGCAAAACCCCAACAAATTTAAAAGAAAAAAAAAAGATTAAAACAAGTCTGATCTAGGCAACCAGCACAGGAGAGCAGACAATATTAGCACAGTAGTACTGCTTATGTTCCTGAAGACTTATAATGTCTGTTTTGCTCCTTCACTGAGGTTTTCTCTCTTCCTAGCTGGGACCAGAGACTTTGTGTTCATACAGTATTTCTCAATATGAGGCCAGGGTTCTCTTTGAGTAGGTTCTGTGTGGTATTACTGCCTTGTCTGCTACCACCCAGATACTACCCAGGTTAAAGAATTACACTGACAGTTTTCTTCCTACCTCTGCCCTCTTGCCCATCCCTGTGCCCATCACTGAAGTGATGAGGGAAGTGATGGTTATGCAAAAGGGCATAGTATTTAGCAGAGCTGTAATTTACTTCAGTCATTTATTTCCACTACAGAGAATCAAAGAGGCATCTTGGTTTTGTTTCAGAAGTGTCAAGACAGCTAAGCAATGGCTTAGAAATAGGAGGAAATGTTAAGAAAGCATTTCAGTCATGCTGATTGCCTAATTTCAAAGTGTTTATTCCAATTACTGGGTTCTTACTTCAATAATGTTTTTACAAGGGGTCTGAGAACCTTAACAGAATCCATTCCCTTTACTTTCCTCTCCAAAGCACCTGAGGAGATAGTAGAAAACATTACCTAAACCATAATATTTTATTATCATTGTCATCACTAGTAACTTTTAAGAGAATCTATTTATGAACAGCTTACTCTCTTTCTCATTTTGGTATTTAAGTGTCTAGGCAATGATAACTAATCTCTTAAATTTTCAGATCTACGCATTTCTGTGCATAGGTCTGATGTCCTTGTTTGTGTGTCCACTTAATTTTAATCAAAACTTTTTTTGTAGAAATGACCAGAGAAGCAGAACAGAAAGTCAAAACTGCCATACTAAGAATGTAATACAATGTAGAAGTGATCAATGCACTTCTGCTAACAAACTGTGAAAAGAGTGCTGAGTGGGGCGTCAGTGTTTATTCTGGCTTATGAAACAATTAAGATAAATCTTAACTGCGATAAGCGGGTTCAAGCCAAATGCTAAGTGTTGCTAAGCAACGCGTTGCTTTTAGTGTTTGCTTATGGTGGGAGAATACTTGGCAAATATGGGCAAGCTCTCTTTTTTTACCTTCTCCCACATATTTGAATTTTACTAAGGACTGTTATTGTGCTTAAAAAAGAAGCAGGATGTTGCTATGAAGCAGACTGCGGTTGAGTGTAGAAGTATTAATTTTATGAATGTTAGACAAAAGGTTTAGATTGTACCTGGTGTTTTTGCAATATGGGTGAATTTCCTAATTCCATCACTTTCTAAGATCTAAGGCTCAGTCTTCAAGGCAGTATCTATGGATAGTTTTCTGGAACCATATTCATCCTGATGTTCTAGCCCCAGCTCATCTGAGAAGAATAGGTAAAGGATAGCCTGGAAAAGGAAGTTGTGGGAGGAGGCATATATATAAATATATATATTAACATCTTCAAGTAAATGGAAGTTCACTGCTTTTTATGGCTGAGGTGTCATTGGCTTCCATGTAGCCACTCTCTAGATGTACTAAATTCCCCAAATGAACTTCAGCACTTGAAGGGGAGATTGCTGGAGGAGCTTTTTGTCTGTATACAGTGTGAGGTGGGGAAAAAAAAATGCCTCTTCTTACTACCCAGCTAGAGACTTGACAGAGAGAATAATTGCAGTCACTGTTATCAGAGTGCTCAAAAGTTAATTTGTAAGTATCTGTGTTGAATCTTTCTGTTCATGGGGAAAAAAATAGCTGGGGTTTGTTTGTTTTTGCAATTTTAAAGTATTTATTTTGATTTGCAGGTTATTTTCTGTAGAAGGGAATTCTGACAGTACAGCAGTTAATATTACAGATTAAAACATGTAGTAGTATTTGCTTAAGTGTTTTAGAAATTTTTTTTATCTCAAAATGGTTTTTAATATGCTAAGAATTAACAAGGATGTTTAGAAATATGTAAAATTGCTTTTCAGATTGGCACAATCAACAGAAATTGTAGCGCTGGATTATTTCACATGGAAAAGATCTCCCAAGGAGGTGCTTTTCAGTAGAACAAAAGTATCATTATCATGTGGGTAACCACTCAGCTATTGTAACTAGTCCTGTTTATTCTACATAATTCTCATCATGAGGACAAATAATCCATCAGCAAGCAAGCTGATTTCTGATTACCTTGTTGAAAGGCTGATGTGGTGTGTAACTATGCCCATTGTATTTTTGCCTAGGATTTCCTGGACATAAAAATGTCTTCACATTCTCTGCAGCACATGCTCAATGAGTCTCATGCTTCCAAGAAATGCCAGGCCTACTGCACGTGCACGAGCAGACAGCCTCTGCAATGTGAGGAAGGACAGTGCCTGTGGGACCTGTTGGGATTAGTGCATGTGAATAGACCACCTGTGCTACTGACCCCTCCTGAAAAGTCAGAGTAACTGTGTATGAGTTGTGCAGTAGTTTTTGAAAAAGTGCCCAAGAGATAAATTGTCCTAAAAGCCATCTGAAGTGCCATAAAAGCCATATGAAGTGCATGTAGAATGGGGTTGATCCTACCTGGAGTTGCTGGACATGGTTATGATTTATAGGTAACTGGGCGGCCTAGCTGAAACACAGAAGTTACCAACTGACTTTGGATTTATCACAGATAAAATGGGATTGCAGATGTTACGGTGCTTCTAACTCCCACATTCTTGGAGTGACACCTGTGAATAAAGCTCTTAATGCTGGGAATATCAACAAATAATATGGGATAAAAACAAAGCAGCATCAGAAAATGGCTGCTGTCTGCCAGTGGACTTTGTGTAGCTGGTGGGAATACAGCTGCCATAGCTTTATTCTAGTCAAGTAAAAAGTAGGTCAGGGAATGTGAATCGGGAGAGTAATATGGAGAATTTCAGAAAATGGCCTTCACAGCAGACATGAGGCTTAGTTTAGGTAGCCGCCTTCTGAGGTCCCACATTCCTTCTGGAGTAATATAAATAACAATTAATTCTTGGTACTTTCTAATGCTTCTTTGCTTTTAAGGGTTAGACTGTTCAGGATTGAACACAATTTTAGGAGGTACTGTAAAGGGAACAGCCTCATACATCTGTAAGTGATTTACCTGCTCTCCTTTCATGTACTGCCACAGATTGGTGGAACTGAAGGGTGCTGGATATGAAAACTATCCCACCCCATTTTAATTGTGAGTTTGACATCAGTGTGTATCTGCTTTCCTGTGCTGTTTCTGTAGAACTTCTGCATTACAATATGAGGAGTAAACACAGCAGTACATGTGAATATAAGCTTACAAAAACGGCTAGGAGAGACTGAAAAAATTCCTGCAGAAGCAAGGGTGAAAGACTGTGATGGCTTCTGCTCTTATGGGTTGAGTTAATGTTATGATTTTCACATTCTTGTTGCCTTAACAACTAATCTCAGCTTCTGCAAAACCAGTGCAATTCAGAACTTCATAAAACAGCTAAACCTTTATCCCATTTCCTAGCCATATTTTAATGAGTATGGAGAAATTGGAACTTAATTATTATTATTATTTGCTTTAAAGAATTGTATTACAGTAAAGTGACTAAGTACTAGAGTTAGAATGGACTTCAATCTGCAGGTTTGACATTTTCTTAAAATACAGTTTTCTAATGTAACAAACCATTGTGCTGACTAAAAGAGGAGATCATTATTGTAGTTTCCCACTCTGTAATGTTCAGTAAATGCTTATGCACATTTTAAATTATCTCCTGTACTAGTTTTACATCTCTCACACAGCTAACTACTCACTGTCGCCCCTTTGTGACAATTTTTAAAAATTGACGAAATTAGACATTTTGAACAGAAGTCAACAGATGTCTGTATCTTCTGTTTCAGAAGATTACATATACAGAACACATTATTTCTGTCTATCTTGAGTACTAGACTTTATTTTATAGTAACCACTTGATGACATGCTATTCATCAAAACAGGTTTATAATCATGGCTTTTTACATCCCTGACTATTCTAGACCCTCCTTGATTTTTCCTTTATACTATATGTAAGTATAAAGGTAATTGGAATGCATGCAAAATTAAGATTTTGGTTTTAACTGTACTTTCTCCAGTCATGAACATGCTAATCTGAAAAGAATCAATAATCAACAGCACAGTTTTGGCCATCTCTTTGGTTTTCATCACCTTGAAATCATTAATGAACTCTGTGTGTTTGACATCTGTGTTCAGAAGTCAATGAGCCAAGCAGTGAGCTTTTGTTCTGGTTTTGACATTAGTAATTAGTAGCAGAACACTGAAATTAGAAGTTAGAAAAGTATGAACATACTTAAATTTTGTGCCAGTAGTAACAGACTTGCACAATAACAGTGAGAGGTCTGGCAGTTTTTCTGTGTTAAATAGATCTCACTGAAACTGTACATAATTATCTATGAAAACAACACATGATTTTATTCAGAATTTTCTGATTGCTACACAAGGAAAAATATGACTGTTTATTTATATTAGATATCTTTTCCTCTGTGAATAGAAACTTGCAAGGTTCTCCAAGAATTCAGATTGCTATCTGAAAAATAAGTGATCACTATCAGTGATTACACCTGGTTTTATGAAACAGAATTAGTCATGAGGTTTTCTTCTGGAACACTAAATATTTTTTCGGACATTTGCCTGAGCTGTCCATTTAAACTGGCCATGCTAAGTAGCTTTCTGCGGGAATCTCAGCATATTATGAATAGCTGGATTCAAAGCATCAGTAAAACAGAAACCAAAAATTTGTGAAATTTTGAATGAGAAATTCTTAGAAATTCCACAGGTGCATGATTTCATTTACTGAACTGAAGAATTTAGAGCAGTTTAGCTTGAGCAAGAGATAATTTGTAGATGTTTATATAATGTGAGGATCATTTTCTACCTGTTATGTTAGAATCACAAAGCCATTTCAATGCTGTTCATATATCTTTTGATCACCGGTATATAAAAAAAATTGTCTAGTAAAAGGATCTGTAAGAATAAATAGTGTCATTTGTTTTCTGGCTGTTCTCTCTCACTGCTTTCTGAGTTTTCTAAACCTATGAAATTTGAACTTTCTTGATGGGACTTTGGTTAATTACTTCCAATTTCCACTTGGTATACCTTGAATTCTCAACCTGTAAATTGTGTTTGTCTTTGCAGCATTTTCAAGGTTTGAGTGATGCATGCTATCTAATTGTAATTTGTTGATATAATACTTTATCCTGTTCATGATATTTCTCATTTAAAAAACCCATATTCATCTATAAGAAATTGTGAAGAGTGTCCTTAAAGAGTAATTTCATTGTCTTCAAGCTATCAGCACTTTTCTTGCCATTGCTCCCTACATTTTTCACAATAAATGCTGCTGTTGGTATTTACCAATTCCCTTCTGCCTTGTTGGAGTGCAGATTTCTTAATGGCCCTTGAAACATGAGGCTGATGACACAGCCTGTGTTTGGGAAAGCTGTTGGTCTTTGATAGATAAAAGTCATGTCAGAAGGCAGGTTTTTGAGTAGCACCTGGATTCTACGCCCACCAGGCATCCTCTAGTAGCTCTTTAGATTTTTGAAACGTTTCAGTCTTCATGAAGTTGCCAAACAACTCTGGTCATCTTGACCTTTGGAGAACACATCAAAGTATTCTCTGCACCTGATGGCAGGTAACTGTTCACTCTGATTTAACTGGAATTCTGCTTTTGATGAATCAGTTGGTCTGGAGAGAGCTGCTGTCTCTGAGTTACAGTATTATAAACTACCAAGGTACTACTGTAATGTTTTGACTACTGAAAGTCTGCTTTGTTTTCACAAAGAGCATCACCCTATCTGCACCTAGGAGAGGTGTTGATCATGTCGGTGTTGTCTGTCCTTTATACTTCAAAACCTTCCCCTTCATATTGAAGTGTCTGTATTCAGACAGTGTGAAGTTAGCCCTACCATTCAAATAATTGTGTATAAGTATTTATATAGTGGTCAGTATTTCAATAATTAATCCTTGTTGGTCAGAAAAGTAGGCATAAAAATATCCCCGTTTCTGGAGACTGCAAAAGTGAGGCAGCTGGGAATTCTTGACTTACCAGAAATCTTAGAGAGTCCACAATTTTGGAATTGGAACAGGAATTCCTGGCTCTCCCTCACGTTCTCAGGCAAGTAGATTGCATCTCACTGAGAAGTGTGCGAAAGCTGATAACATTATAGTCCAACTGATAACTCTCCGGGGAGATGGAAAGCTCTGCCTTGAAGTTCACCAGATGTTTGGAAGTTTACATTGTATGTGAACTATGAAAAATTGTATCCTTAATACAAGCTTTCTGAGTTGCATGGAATTATGTCATAGGTAGTAATTATGATATAGATATTTATACACAGAAAGACTAAGTGTAAAACTTAGCAATGTTGTAATTTTCAATTAAATTCAATCTTATTTTCTAAGAAGTTTTCATCTAACTTGGTACGCACTACCTTCTAATAGCATTTCTTTTTTAATTTCCTTTTTAGATTTGTTTTTCTTAGTTCATGGTTTTCATTAGAGCTCTCTGACTAGCTTATTAAGGTAAAATCTTTAAGGTTTTTTTCTTATGTCTTATAGATTTAAATAAAGAACAGAGGAATGGGGTAGGCCTGGTTTCACTGTAATAGTTTTTATTTTTCTGGAAGTGCTTTTGTTAGAACTTGCCTTTTCTTTCTGCTAACTGATATATTAAACACTTTATAAACTTGAGAGTTAAATCTGGGCACAGCAAAAGAATAAAATTGCCATGAACTTCAAAAGGATCAGAATTCCAGCCTAAAATTTTACAGACCTGATAGAAAAATTATCTCTCTTGCCCTTAGCTTAGTAGGGAAATCTAAGTAAGCTTGAAATCTTCAAGAAGGCATTTATGCCTATCATTAGTATATAGTCCTCCATGTTTTCTGCTTAATGTATACCTTATATCATATCTAGTGAAATGTAGAAGGTACCATAATTTTTAAACAATACTGAAATGTTACAGAAGTACACAAAGTTATGATAAAGTATTGGACCACTTTGTGATTGCATTTCTTTGTGACCAGTTGGTTAATTAATTTTATGTGATAGGAGGTGAAGTAAAGAGATTTATCATAAAGTAAACAATTAAAAGTCATTAATAACTTAGATAAATAAAGATACTTATGCAGTGAATTGTTGTTATCAGGCTGCGTTTGAAAAAACTTTTAGATGAGGATAATTTAGTGCACTAAATTCCAAAGAGGCCAGTCATCTTGTTACCAATATGGCATGGGATAAAATTAATCCCTTTTTAACTGCAGTGTGAATATTCAAATTGCTTGTTTCATGAGCTAAGTATCTTATTAAATCACAGGAATTGCACAGCCAGAGAGAGGCAAGAAAGAGCCTGCCTGTGTGAGAGCAGGGCAGAGTGTTCATTATTAAACACTGGTTGCTGCTAAAATATGGTTTCCATATGGAGCAGACTACATGTAATTTATGTAAACCACATTGGTAATAGTTTTTATCAAGTGGTGCTAAACACGAGCTAAAACCAGCATAACTGTTTATGTAGACTGTGTGTAAGTAAATTGTGGGTATTACTAGGGCTGGTCAGATATTTCAGGAAAATATTTCCTTTGCTGTCCCCATTATATACTAGCACAACTCACATCTGCAGCGATGCCTGCTTTGAGTAAGATGATTTTGGAGCTTAGACAGGAAGTGAAAGAAACTGATTTGTAATAAACCATCAATGGCACTGATCTAAAATATAAAATACCTCTTAAACCTTCTCTGCACAGGCACTGAAGTGTTTTACTCTTCCATTTGAAAAAGTGCAATAAGATTTTTTTGGTTAGAAGAAAAGAGATGGTAAAAATTATTTACTTAGAATTATAATGAGGTACCTAATAGTGGTGAACATAAAGAAAAATTGGAAGGGCTTGTCTGAGGGCAAGGTATGCTTTTTTAAACATTCTAAATGGCAAGAAATTAGGAAAGTACAGAAGATGTTTATATATACTTTTGTTTTCGGAGAGAGTTTTGGACAATATGTGGGAAAATTCTAACTTAGGTAAAAAGCTGTGCAAGAACACAGTATGGGATGGAAGTAAATATTCCCTTCTGAGGTGATAAAAGCCTTATAGTATTAGCCCACACAATGTTTTTTATGTTCATTCTTTGCCTGGAAAGGAGTACACAGGATTAGTTTGCTGAGTAGGTAAGACTAATTTGGAGATGAAATTTCTTTAAAGGCAACAGAAACACTGGTTAGATAACAGTGTTTGATGGATTGAACTGCAAGCTCCTGACCTCTGATTCTGCCTGTGTCATCACCTTATGGACAAGCTTTTCAAAACCCATGTTTATTTTTCTTATTGTAGATTGTAATTCTTAAAAAAATAAGTTTAAAAAAATCTATATTGGTAAAATTTTAAAATTTAGAAAAAGCAAAACCATAACAAAATAATTTCTAGGAAAACTCAACCAGGAAAGACAGAGAATGAGCTGCTGAAAAGTGTCCCAGCTTTTAGGACAGACTTGGACCACAGAACCTCCAGAGTTTCCCTTCAATCTAAATTAGTCTATGATTTAAAAAAACCAAAACAAAACAAAAAACAAAACAAACCCCCCCAAAAAAACAAAAACAAACAAACAAACAAACAAACAAACAAAAACAAACCAAGTGACCCAAGTTTTAAAAAATACCAAACCCCCAAAACAAACTAAACCAAAAAAAGAACCCTCACGTCCCAAAACTAATGGTGTATATATGTTAACTAGTTGTCTTCTTGGGCAAAAGCACACATTTCTTCCTGGAAACTTGTAGTTACATATATATAGTTAGGAAGAAAAATCTTTGTGGGTATTTTTTTTTGTGGGGGGGAGAGGGGTAGTTGGGGGGAGGAGGTTGTTTGGGTTTGTTTGGTTTTGGTTTTTTTTTCATATAACTGTGAATGAACAATCAAAGTATATACATTGGAACATTAAAAAAAAAATCAAAATTATAGATTTGTAACATCCTATGGCTGCTGTTTACATGCCTCATTTTGAGCTGCCCATTCTGTTGCAGTCCAGAGCACTGCATGTCTGGGTAATGTTGAAGAAGACATAGCCTCAAAGCATTCTCTACTGCCTTGGATGCTTATTCCTCTGGGAGAGAAGGATAATTATTTCCAAAGAAACTCAAGGTAGACCTGAAGGTAGATTTGTTGGTGATTTCGATATGAATCTGCCCCTCAGAGAAGCAGTGAATAGTACTGTTGTTTTCAAATCTACAATGATTATAATTATTTTTCTTAGAAGAAATAATATTATTTTCTTATATTGAATATTACCTAAGTATCAAAGGCAGCTATCACATTTGTATAATCACTGAGGTTGATTATACTTTGGCTTAGTCAAACTGGTAAATTGTACCATAAATTCATTCCTTCCTTTCAGATTATAAAAAATGCATTTATCATCTGTAATTTGTATAAATCATGCCATTGCTGGTGAAAAAAAAAAAAAAAACAAAACACCTAAACCTGTAGTTTTCATTTCAAACAGTCTGATGAACTCTGGAAATAACAGGATGAATTTTTCAAGTGGCTAAGTCACATGACATTGTATTTGAATCATAGTTGATTGGATTAATGATTCAAAACTTTTTGTTGAGAAAAAATTTGGTTCTTCAGTTTAATTCTTCTCAGAAATTCCTCTCCTGTATTTTTTTAAGCATCTAAATGTAAAATAAATCAATTGATAAGGAACCATTAATTGAAGTAGGACAAACAGATTCAGTTTTTTGTTCAGGGAAGTGAGCATGAATACATTTTGCTCTTAGGAAATTATAGTGAGGTGAGCTGATGTATAGGATACTTCACACTGTGCTGTAGTTTTTGGAATAATTTTATATTAATTTTAATTTTCATAAAATACAAATTTCAGAAAAAAAAAGTAAAAATAATGACTGAAAAGGAGAATCATATGTTTAGTCAATTCTAATTGTAGGAAACTGTAGTAGAGATTTAGAATCAGCTGTATAATTGTACATGAAATTACAAGACACCATGGAAAAGGTATTCCTCCTATGTTGATACTGGATCTCTCTAATTGTCCTCTCCCAGCTCTTCCTTTGCTGCTTGACTGATTTTGTTTTCTCTTGAATTATGAAAAATGGATGAGTGCCATTTTTGTACTCACAGAAAAATAATGCTTGTATTAGAAGGTAAAGTAAATAGTAGAGCTAATTCAGTGATGGCAGCTCATTATTGTTATGACTATTCTTCTTTGGACTCTCTAAAGACCTGCTGAAGACCTTTTCCATTTTAAGAGGAAATATATTTTATTAGTTTTTAATTTGAGGTAAACCAGTAAATCATTAAAACTAAACCGCCTTCTGCCCTAGAGTTAAAAAAGGTGATTTTTAAGTGTGTAATGAGCTCAGGTTTGTTATTTCCTTTTAGCTTATGTTTACTAAAGGGATACACAATTGATTGCTGCTGTTGCAGGGCCGATGTTAGGCTAATACACTAGATACCTTAAAGAATTTGTCTATTGTTTTCATAACCTGTTATACCTATCCCACCCAAACCCCATTGGGATACCAATACCCATTGGTATCCCAAACCATCCAGTCAGCTCTTTGAAGGGCATATAGCTGAGTTGTCTTCAGTCTATCTTATCAAGAAGAGGATGGAGATGAATTTCAGCATCCTTTGATCACTCTTCCCCATTCCACTGCTGGTGAGAGCTTCGGTTGTAAAGTACAGCATCAGGATTATATTTTGTATAGGAAACAACTACAAATAGATTCACAGGTTGATATACGTATATGAGAAAAGGGTGAATACAAATACCATGAAAGGGATCTGCTTACCCTCTGAATATGGACTATGTTCATGCTTCCTTGTTAAATACATGGCTCATCTAGGAATGAACAGTCTGAATGGTTCTTAAAGGCATGAAGATGTTTGTTTTATCAAAGCCAACTTGAATAATTTTTCATCACTTCAAAGTACTGTGAGTTAAAATTCTTTTTAGTGGTTTACCTCCCTGATTACTGAAGCAGATCTGTATAATGTGACTTGCAGTGCATGCATTACTCTTAGTATGTCAGCATGGTATCACAGGTGCATTGCATAGGGAGAGATCACAGTCCATGCATTTGTATGTTAAACTATACTTAAAACAGTTTTCCTACAAAGTATGTGTGTACAAAATATATAATGTCATGCTGCATTGAAGTGTTGTTTGCTCTTGATAGGGAGTTTCTGAATAGCACACCTAATGGCTTTATTGCTTGGGGGAAATGCGACCATCCCCAGTATGAAACAAAAGCCTGAAAGCTGCTAAACATGTTCACAGTCTTGTGTGCACATGTAAGCTCTGTACAAAAACCAGTCACCACAGGTAGACAGACTGCTGTGGGTTTTGGCCTTTCTTACACACTGCCCAATATGCATTAAAGAAGAGGCGTCTCTGTTTGCTGGAAAATGCTGTGATAGATGTATGATATACTGATTGCAATATTCTCAAAAATCCATCACAAGACAATTATTTAAATTAATTAAAAAAAAAATCTGAAAAATCGGTCATTAATGTAAAATCTATTCCTGTAAAAAATTCCACCCTTTGCTGTACAGATACTCTCTAAAAAGCATATTTATGTGATCTGCAAGATAAAGAAATATTAGTCCTCCACAAGGCACTTGAAATTTTCAAGAATGTTAGGATTTATATTATGCATTTCTGCAGGGATGGAAACGTGAACTGGATTTTTGCTGAAAGTGGTAGGGGAGAAAAAGGCTTCCCAATGTGATGTTCAGTACTTGCTTTTAATCCTGGGCTGAGAACACCAGGCTTGCATTTCACAGCATTTCTACTTCCTATGTACAGGAAAACTGCTCTAAGCCAATTGTTTGGTTGGGTTTTTTGTTTGTTTGTTTTTTGGTGTTTTGTTTTTGTTTTTGTTTTTTTGGGGGGTTTGTTTGTTTGTGTTTTGTGTTTTTTGTTTTTTGTTTTGTTTTGGTTTGGTTTTGATTTGTTTTTGGTTTTGGGGGTTTTTTTTGTTATTGTTTTGTTTTGTTTTGTTTTGTTTTGTTTTGTTTTGTTTTGTTTTTAACATTGATCAACTCTTTCTCCAGCTTTTCTCATTCAGGTACAGTAGGTTTATGTTAGTTTTTATGTTAGTTTTTTATCTGGGCTTTGTCATAGAAGAATCAAAAAACTGTCCCTGTCAAGACTTGTAAGAATCTCTGAAACACTGCTGGAAAGTATTCAGTAAAGTATGTGGCATTTACAGCACATAAGTTAGTGTGGTGGGATACAGCTTTTACTGGTTTTCCTGTTGGGGTGGCATATGCAATTAGAGATTAATTAAGTAATTTGTGAGTTTTGTGACTTCCCAGATTTAATCTGATACAATCTCAAGATCTCAAGCAGCATTCTTCCCAATATCCCTCTACATTTTTGTGGAGAATTCTGTGCTTTTGAGTACAAACACAAATGTATGGGCATCGCGTGTTTTAAATGTACATGTGTCTTTTTCTGTGCGTTAAGCTGTTGTACAAGCAGAGCAGACGGGTAGATGCATACTCTGTCTCTTTAAATTTCCTGACTCGGGCTAGTTTGACAAAGACCTCCTTATCATTTTCTTGAAACGCAGTTTCCTGAATCAGCGGATTTTTCCCCCCCTTGAAACTTCTGAAATTCTGAACTCTGTCAAAACAACATGGCTGGCAAGTTTTAGGGACAGAGCAGAGACATAGACAGAGACAAAGAAGCCCCTGAGAAGGCAGACGGACTTAAATTGCTTGTGGTTTTTCAGTACAGCTGGTTTCAGATGTGTCGGCCTTGTTCTGCACTGGTTCCACTGCCAAAGCAAGACTGTCACAGCTGGTAGTACTTACTGCACTTGCGGGAAAGTATGTGATTCATTAGTTGGAACCGTATGTTTTTCACCAGTTCTGGTCATGTTTTTGTTAGGATGTGGTAAAAGCATAAGCAGGGGGTGAAGGGACAATGGAAATATGTGACTGGTTAAAGATTGGCCCCAACCAGTTATTAGCTAAATCGTATGCTGTAATAATAATAAAAAAAAGAACAAAACAAACAAACAAACAACAACCTGCCCCTCCCTTCC
>VWYO01028454.1:114328-124894 GCA_013400275.1 Rhadina sibilatrix | reverse complement strand
TATAGGGCATGGGAGTATTTCCATTTGGACACTTTTACAATCATGGAAAGTCACAGGGAATTTTTCTGTATCTTTGTGGAAGAAATAAGCACAAATACTTCTGGATGATATTTGTGTAGGGTCACCCACTACAGGCTTTTTTATGGATATGACCATTATATTATGTGCCTGTATCGCTGTATTTGGGTACAGAAAAGAAATAAAATAAATAAATACATTGGCTAAGTTGTCAGTAATCACAACAGGAGGCTGAAAGATGAAATGAGCCGTGGAGGCTAAGCTACTTTTTCAGCCGTGAAATTGACCTTCTAAGGTCAGGGTTATGACATGCTGGTAGACCGAGGAGTGTATAGAAGCTGTACTGCTGCTACCTGTGGTGGTAGAAAAAAGGGTACTTGTAGTTCTGAGGTTACCTGTTCACCTCTTCTACAACCATTGCATTTGCCCTTTACAGTCAGATTTTTTTTAATGTTAATATTATTCTGAGCATTTATGATATCAGCAGATTATTATTGGAAATGTTTTGTATAAGGCTAGGAAATAATAGGAAAATAGCCCAGTTTGGCAGCAGAAAGGCAGAGTGGTGTAATTGTCTATTCCTTTATAGCATTTATATGCTAGATTTTATAATTAATTGCTGGATACACTTCCTGTCTCCACACACACACACACATACACACACACAAATTACAACATTACACATTAAAATAAATAATTTAGAGCCAGACATAATTGTGCTCTTAAATCTGCAAAGCAGAAGTTAGCTCCATTATCTGCTCTGCCTATGTGTATGTTAACATTGATGCCTAGGCAGGAAGCTGGGGTGATGGGGAGTGGAAGACAAGTCTGTGTCTTGTAGGTTTAAGAAGAGTACATTTCCTTACATCCTACTGCTGAGTTCAGAGTTCATTCACATCACCATCAGCAAAGGTAAAGGGCAGATGGGATAGTTACAATTCTGACGTTCCTGAAGTCTGACCATAATTTGAGTCTTAGATATCTACTTAGTTTCTGGTACGTATTTTGAAGCTTCCTAACTAAGTATATATTGCATCCATAACATTTTTTTTTCAAAGAGGACAAGACAGAGGCTGTCCATGGTATGTTTCTCATACAAGATTTCTACCTGACTTCTTTGTTGTGAATGCATATAAAACCCCCATATTTTTCCAAGCCCTTTCACTACTGGGAAGTGGAAGTAATTAGACATTTTTCTGTAAAATTTTCTTTTTCATATGCCTAAGTGTTGCACAAATATTTTGTTACATACACTCCATACCCTGGTACATAATCAGACTCTCAGAGGTCAGAAGTGGGAGTGCAGCAGTTTTACTTTAAATAACTTGTTTTAAAATTGCACTTGCATCATTGCAGGGGGAAACCACGTATCTAAATAGATACACAATTAAATAACTGCAAATTTAACAGTAATTTGTATAGGTAATGGGCTTTTTTGTAAGCAAATACAGTAAGAGAAAAAGGATGAAAGGGCTCATGTCTGGTGCCCATCTTTAAAAATTGCTGCCAGAAATGTCTCAGTTTGCTTAGTGAGTAAGATTTAGCAGGATTTGTTTGGAATACTTGAGAGACTGTAAACATACTACAAAATCATGTTAACACAAGATTATCTTATTAGACAAACCTCTTCAATTGCTTTGGAATGCTTAGTTTACTAATACAAGCCAAAGTCTTAGTTTATTTATTTATTTTTTTGCTATCCTTTTTATTTTTTCTCCCTCCTGATATTTTTTTAGTGAAAGAGTGATTGAGGCAGGGGGAACCTCTTTTTTCCTTAAGAAAAGGAATCTTGTCCTATATCCCTAACCATGGACAATGTTACAGATGATACTTTGGGAGCAGATAAAATTGCTCTTACGCTTTCTTTCTGAGGGTAAAGGCAATTGTGCATGGAGTTGGCCAGCCTGTGGCTGTCCACCATCTGTGTAAGGAATTCACAATCCCAGACAAAAGAAATTGGCAAAGTCTTCTTTCTGTCTGTTCTCCAGAGCCTCGAGATAGCCATAAAACACCTGGACAAAATCAGCAGGTGATGGCAGGGGAAAGAGAATGATCAGTCACAGGCATTGTTGAATCCTTTGAACATTACTTATAGCTTGGACACTGCTGTCACCAGACACAGTTTGATCTTTGGTGAGCTTTCTGGAAGTGCTTTTTTCTCCCTGGCTTTATGACAACAAGGGGAACCAGATAATGCTGTGGAGGCAAAGCAGAATTTCCCCATCTTGTAATTTTTATCTCACCTTGTAACTTCATTTATTTGTTACCTGTATTTTTTGTTACCTTTTTGCATTTAAATAATCTTGCTGGAACAAAGACGGCTTTTTATATGCAGAAAAAAATGTGTCATATCTTTTTACACTTGTGCTCACCCTAACAAGCAGTGCTTATCTGTGACCCGAAATTAAAATTAAAAAATGTCCTAAAAATTGAGGTACATCACTGTCTTTCTTTTCCTTTTCATTTTGATTTACACAAAACTTAAAATAATGACAATTTTAAAACTAAGGAATGCCATCTTCTTTCATGTGCTTCTGTTATCATATTCATAAGCAAACTTGCTTTCTTGCATATTTTTTATTCCTTAGAACTTGTTGGTCATTAATTATTTTTATGTAATTGACTGGAAACACAGTATGTATGAAGTTTGTGGAAAAATCTATGCTTTCATTCATTCATGTTTTCTTGTATTCTTCCACACCATGTATATGTTTTTTTAACCTGTGCAGATGTTAGCATAATAAAATTAATTTTGAATTTCAAAAGAAAATTAGGAAGTGCAGTGACAAATTAATATCTAAAGAAGAGCATCTATAAATGAAACAAATACAGCCAAATAACATGCCACTTTTGGCAGGAAAGGAAGCTTTCTACCCATTAACCTGTTGAATTGCAGTCAGAATTTCAGTGCAGGGGAACTCAGCACGGAGACTGACTGTCTTTCCAATGTTGAAGGGTTAAGTGTGTATCTGTTGCTTTGTTGCATTCCCAAAGTGAAGTCTAAACCATATCAAAAAACTGCTGGATCACTTCACACTTCAGCTGTCCCCAGAATCCTTCTCCTTCCTGATGTTTTTCTCCCCTCCCTATGCTCCTTCAAATACAACCCTTCTTCACAGAGCTGGTGTCAAGCTTCAATGAATATAGCTCTGTCTTGCTAAGTGTATTAATGCTGCACTCTGCTTCAGACATGAACCTCATTGCTCACCATAACGCCTCTGTGTGGGTTTGTGTGTGCATGCATGAGTTGAGGTTGTTTGTTAAGGAAGGGACTGAATGCTGCAATTGTTTGACTGTTTCTGTAGCCCATATTACATCTTTTAATCAGCTTGTATGAACCTTAGGGAAATAAGGGCAGAGATTTAAGGTTAAAAAAAAAAGTTGATTAGAGAAGATTCTGTTATTTAACTGGGAGATAATTTGTGAGTAACTAAAACTAAGAAAACTTTGTATTCATTCTGCTTTCTCAATGTGGAAAGTGTATGCAGCATCCATAGAATGAGTTACCAAAAGTGTTAATATCTTTCAACAGGAGTAATAATAATCCTTTCACTTTAGTTAATCATGTGCTAATCTCTCAGTAAGTCAAAAGTATTAGACCATTTTAAATTCATTGTGTCAGCTCAGCTGAAGTAACTGGCTCAGTGGTGTAAACATTTGGGAAAGAAGTCCTTCAAACTAAAATAACGATGTCATAAAGTGAAGGATTTTGCTAGTTCCGCACACGAATTCTAAGGATATCACTAGTTTCAGGTGCTGGACAAAAGGATTTGAGTTTACACTGAAACAAAATACTGCTGTTTTTATCCTAATGTATACTACTTCTGGATTGGACTTCAGTGTTTACTACTTCTCACTAAGCAATTAAGCACAGTTCATCTTCTGAAAGATTTCTCTACTTGTAGTGTTTTATTCCTGTAATTGTATTACTAGTGTTTGCGTGAAGCTACTTTATTCCTGAGATTTTTTTAAGTTTGTAACTACTGAAGGAGTTTAGCGTATGCTATTTTCTTTTAAAATTTGTCATGGTTGTGTAGCCTAAAGTCAGTACCTAAGCTTTTATCATAGAATCACAGAATTTTAAGGCTTGGAAGGGACCTTAAAGATAATCAAGACTCAACCCCCCTGCCATGGGCAGGGATACTTCCTGCTAGACCAGGTTGCTCAAGCTGGCTTTGAACACTGCCAGAGTTGGAGCGCCTGCAACTTCCCTGGGCATCCTGTTCCAGTATAATTTTCCAGTTCAGCACCCTCATAATAAAGATTTTTTTCTTAACATCTGGCCTAGATTTCCCCTTTTCCAATCTGTACCTATTCTCCCTTTTTCTATCAATACAGTTCCTGATGAAGGGTCCCTCTCCAGCTTCCCTGTAGGCCCCCATCAGATACTGGAAGGTTGCTGTGAGGTCTCCACACAACTTTCTGTTCTGCAGGCTGAACAGCCCCAACTTTCTCAAGCTGACTTCATAGGGCAGGTGCTACAGTCCTCTTATCAACATTGTGTCTGTCCTCTGGGCTTGCTCCAACAGTTCCATATACTTATTTTGTTTGAGGCCACAGAGCTGCATAAAGCACTCCAGAGAGGAGAGGAGGAGAAGCATCTTCTTCAGCCTGCTGGCCACACCGCTTTGGATGCAACCTAGGATTCCATCCTTTTGCTCAAGCTTACCTCCTTACAGATTGTTTTTAGATTTGTTTTTGTCCCATCTACCTTTATTCTTTACAGTATTCTTCAAATCACTCCCTGAAAGGCTAAATCAGTTATTCAAAACCTTCATAATTAGGCTGTTCAGTTTAGACTCAATAATAATTAATATCACAATACAAATAGTGATAAAAGCTAATAATAAGAATAATTTTTGCTCCCACATAGTCTTACATTGGAAATGGTCATATATTCTGTTTTATGTGGCTTTGTCTTTTGTAAAATACTTCAGTGATCATGCATGTAACTGAGAAAGCTTCCTTTTTGCTAGCTATCAGAATAATATATACACAGACTCATTTCTACCTGTTTAGAATATTTTTAATTAAAAGGCACATTCTGAGAAGAGAGATTGTGTTTCATATTGAAAATGTGAATGTATCATCAGGATACTGTAAATCTCAATAATCTCTATTACTATGAAGTTATTTCTATGCTTGAAAATTTCTTCTATATTACAGAATTGAAAACTCATTTTTTACTTTAAATTATAAATTTGAAAATATAATTTTAATTTCTTTATCATGTGCACAATAGGACTATAAAGATTTAGTCTTTATAGGTAAATTTGATTTGTAATATTTTTTTTTTTTTTTTGTCCTGACTGTGTCGGAATGGGCCACAGGTAAAGCTGACCTCAAAAAAAGAAGGGAGAATCATCCTGTTGCTACTTGACTTTGCAGACCTCTGTTCTCTGGGTACACCACAACAGATTACATTTTACCTACTGCATAGATTAGTTTTGATTTCTGAGAGCAAATAGAATCCACAGATTGGGCATGGTGCTTCATGTCTCTCAGGTCTGAAGCACTCTAGGAATGAAGTCACTTTAATTATTCTAATTTCTAGATGGGAAAATTGGGGGAAGGAAATTAAGTGATTTACCCAATGCAATAATGGTGGACCATATCAGGTGTTATTCTTTCTGAAGCCTACAGTAAAATAAAATAATTGTCTACTTTCAGGTTTCTCTGTTTGCTGATCAGAGGTAATATTTAGATCTGGAGTTTGTAGGTGCAGTGACAAATGCAGATCATCTGAATCGATTTTGCTAAGTGGTTTAGTTAAACCATGATAATACAGTGTGTGAATCTTCTTATTCAGAAAGAGAGTAGCCTGAAGTATTTTTATGTTTCCTTTCATGTCTTGAGTAGCATTCTCCCATCTCTCAACATTGTTCATTCATTTGGCCTAAAGAGACTGTTGATGGATCCTGATCACTCCTGCCTTAGTGTGCATACCTCAGGTCTCTCAGTTGTGCGAGAGCTTGACAGACAGAGATGTCCTTTCAGTTTAGGCATGTTAAGTTGCTCAAATTATCCATGTATTTTTAAAAGCAGCATTTATTTAAGGAGTATGGAATTATGTATTTATACAAGAATGTGAGTTTAAACCAGTGAGGTATCTGAGAAAGAAACAGAGAATCCCCTAAACTAGGTACTTGGGTGACTTATGCAAAGGTGGCCTGGATTGTAAACTTTTGTATATGTGAAGTAATGGAAAATTATTAGTGACAGAATTACTCGTTGCAGTGTTTACCAGGAGGTGAATGTTTGCAGTATGAGGGCTTCAGTTCGTAAAACATTAAATAAATGTACTCTGGTACATAAATATTTTTCAGTAGTTGTTATTCCCAGTTGAGTCATGCTGCTGTTCCACTGTCCTGTAAACAGCTCTAAATGGAGTGATGGTCAGTGTAGGCTGAGCATAGAGGTTCAGGCACTTCCCCTGCGAGCTGTCTCTCCCGGCAGATTCCCCCAGAGCCACTGCCACTACAGCCAAGAGGCAGAGGGAAACTACTCTCATTGCTGAGTGGCTTCTGTTCGTGTCCTGGTGAAAACTGGGGCACATTTCCCCATCCTCAACTCTTCACTAGGATAGTAAATGATGGGAAAGTAAAAATGACAAAATACAGTTGGTGGCAATGTTGTGTCACAGCCTTTTACCAGTGAATGTGAGATGGATTTCTGCAAACTGGT
The DNA here is from genome assembly GCA_013400275.1 of Rhadina sibilatrix. Lineage (NCBI taxonomy): Eukaryota > Metazoa > Chordata > Aves > Passeriformes > Phylloscopidae > Rhadina > Rhadina sibilatrix. Next base: position 118,192 of record VWYO01028454.1, on the reverse strand, counting down.
ATTTACCTTTACTAACTGAAAATTATATTATGTAGTATATGTACAGCTCAAAAAGCTGTATCATAAAAAAATCTACAGGCAAAATTAAGACTAGAAGATGAGCTGAAAAAAATTTTCACAGAGCTTTCTTTGCTGACAGTGAGCAACACATAAAAAATAAGTGGTGTGGAAAGAGCAGGCAGTATTTTAGTATGAGCTTTTGGTCAGAAATAATAATCAGGATTTGTTAAGTATCAGATATCTAGCAGAAACTTAAACTGCCAAATTGCATATTGAAATTAATCATATAGAGCAATTGTTCTAAATCAGACTTCTGCATTGTAGAGTTTATTTTTCCATCCTGCACTGGATGCTCACATTAAAATATAATACAGCCTCTCATAACTTCAAATATCTTCATCTGTATTTCAGAGAAACAATCACAAAATAATACAACCTAGATTTTGGCCCATAATGAAGTGTGGTCCATACAGTGACTTTTAATGATTCAGGTGGAATAGTTCTTTAGTTGTCTCACTCTTCTTTTATTTTGTAAATGTATTTATTTTTTAAAGTGGCAAACATTTTTTTCTTTAGCTTTGATTCCTAGTATGAATTAAACATGAATTCATATTCTTGAAAAACACTTCTATATCTGGAAAAAGAATAGCAGTACCATTAATGTGGGCACTGCATCATGGAACAGCTACTTAATTTCAGGAAGCAGTCTAATGAATATGAACACTTTGAAAATTAGTTGCCCATTTCATTAATTGTTTATTTGTGAATGAAAAGAGCTAATCAAGCAAAGATACTGTTTGGTTTCTGGAAATTGCTCCACCAAACTATCTCCAGATGTTGGAGGAGGTAGGGAAGGAGGGAGCTTCATCCACGTTTTAATACATGAAACTTCAGTAGCATGCTCACAATTCATGATCTGTGTTTGGATGCCGTTTTTGTTTTGTTTTCTGTGAAAGAAGGAAGATCTCTTTTTCCAGCCTTTTTCCAAGAAAATAAAGTTTATAGCAAGGAGTTTACAGCTATATTTTCTGCTGAAGTAAGAAGTGTCTAGCTGGAGAAAAGAAACTGGTTGTTACATTTTCAACTTAAATAGGATAAAATTTGAATTTTGCTGTTAACATAAATAATTGAAAAAAATTTAAATTTTTTAAAATTGTATTTTTGTCTAAATTATAACTATCTAACCAGAAAGGATAGATATTAAAATTACAAAAACAATGAATTTCAATAAAATACATGGTAGTAAATGTATTTCTGGATTGCCAGCATGCTTTAAGATGCTCTTCTTCCAACTTCTTATTCAAGTGACTTCACTGTTAAAATATATTTCTTTCTGAATATATGTAGGTTAACAAACAAGTCTGTGTTCTGGTTTTGATATTTCATTTATTTTTTTTCTTCCTTTTAAAAGTGGAATTTTTCTGGACCAAGGGCTTAGATTTTTTACCACAATTTTTTTGCTCTTTTTGTCTGAGCAGTATCTCACTCCTTATACACTTTTCTCTTTCCAAAAGAAGGAATACAGCTTCTCTCCATTTTTTCTATGAAGTATTAGGGGAACTCATTTCTGAGTGATAACCAGCCAAAAATAACAGGATTTGTGTTCAGGGCTGAATTTTTCATATCTGTTAAAAAAAAGCAACTGTGACACAGTTCACTTTACAGCTATTTTCCAGATTATTTTAAATAATTGAGCATTAGAAGAATCTGCCTATTCCCACAGGAAAAACTGTCCAATAAGCCTCTCCCTTCATCTAAGGGTCACAGAGGAAACCCTGGCTAGACGTTTTTGTGACTAATTTAAACTATCTGGCAAGACAATTGATAGCACCCTTCCTTTGTGTTGTGACAAATATATTTCGACTGCAGTTTATTAACATAATCCAGCACAACCACAGACATATTGTATGCATTATAGCATAGAATTAGAAACATTTTTTTGCACATCACAGTCTTTATTCTCTCTCTTTTTTGACAAGGATCTGGATAATTGCCTCAGCAAATGAACTGCTGTGTTCAGTCTGTTTCTGTAATTTCATAAATTGTTTTCCATGCTAAAACTAAGCAAGCTTTTACTGAGTAAGTGTAAAGAACCACAATGTAATTACAGAAGCAATATTATTAAAAAGTGTGACAGAAATGGCATTTTAACTTACAACTACTTTTTCTTTGTTTTATTACAACAAATCAAACATATCATGAAGTGCCAGTTAGTGAGCAACGGTGTCTTCTGCCTCTCTGTCTCCCTCCCTTTCATGCACACAACACACACATACACGTACAGAGACTTTGAACAGAGACACAGAAGGTTACTACACAAGCTGGATCATAAGTTACTAGCTGAGATTCCCACCATTCCATGAAATTTTGTTTAAAATTGAAAGTAAGAGTGTTTGTCTCATACTTACATAAGTTGAATATTTAGCTTTTGGGCTCTTGTCTGAATATATTGGTTCCCTTTATTGGTAAATGGAATTGGAATTATTCCCATTACATGGATGGAAAAAGTGAGATGCAAGAAGTGATTAACTTTCCCTGGACTCAAACCCAGTGAATGACCTGGCTAAGAATGAAACTTAAATTTGCTGTCTTAATCATTGAACCACACTGCCTGCAATCAATATGGCCTTGATCCAGAGCCCACTGAAATCAATGAAAAGGAAGGTTTTGACCAGGTCCTGTATGTAATGTAAAGTCCTTCCTTTAGTTTATTTTCCTCCTAATGATGTGGTTATTAAAGTGCAGTTTTTTCCATACAATACTTTCGTAGGGAGTAATTAAATCAATCAGTGACAGTGGTGGCTAGCTTCCCTATTTCTGAGTCCTATCCTTTTAATTTATTTTAAGTGGGACACCTTTTTATATGTGAAATGTTTATATATTTAAAAACCATTCATTTTCTTTAAATATATATGTATATAAATGCACACACACACATACACACACACATATATATATGTAAGGAATCTGGTCTGCATTTCTTTATGTTTTCCAGGGCTCTGTATTCAATCCTTTGCATTTAGTAGTCCTCAAATGAACACAACTGCTGGTATGAAAGCACTAAGTGTAACACTAGCATATATCATTGAGTTTATAAAGTGTGTGCCAGCTGGAGCAATGTGGGTTCTGAAGTCAGCTTTACTAAAGAAGTAAAAGGAAAAAAAAGTAAAAGATTTTGTGGATATATTTAACTAAAGGCATGATTTAAAAATTGTTTTTAAACATTTATGTGATTCTAAAAATTTAGGACATAGTTATAGTTTTGAAGTCTGTGGCAAATATAATGTTTTCAGCATTTTTCACATCCTTTTTTACTGTCTGTGGTGTGACATGTCCATAGGTTTTTATTAGCTTAATAGAATTGCTGCAAAAACGAGTGAGATTGTCATGAAACATAAAAGATATTTTATTTATGTTTTGTAGTTCTGAAAACTGGGAAAAATAAGAGCAACTGCAGAACTTATTGAACAGAACCATAGTAATTGTATTTAGTTAATCACCTCACAAAAATTATTTCCATGAAAACTTGCCTTGATTCGTGCAGTGGTTGTTTGTGATCTTTAAAATCGGTTCACCTAAACAGCTCAAGATCTGTGAAATGCTGAAATGATTAACCCTGTCACACTGGTGAGTTCTGGTTGCAATACTAAAGAAAGAGTTTCAACAAGTGTTCCTTCCAAAAAGCCTCCTGGTGGAATATTTTTAAACTTTTTTTTAATAACCTTTGAAACTTATATAAACATTTCTTATACAAGTTCTTAAATCTCTCTGCTTTCTAGTATGCTGCTTCAAATGTGGTTTTAGAATGTCTGATTTTACAGGTTTTTTTTTTTTTTTTTTGTTGTTTTTTTTGTTTTTTTTTTT
>VWYO01028454.1:103102-114308 GCA_013400275.1 Rhadina sibilatrix | reverse complement strand
TTTTTTTTTTTTTTTTTTTTTTTTTTTTTTGCATCATACTCAGAAACATATCTGATTACTCTCACATCTTGTTGATGTCTGGCAAAGGACCTGTGCAATCTCATGTACTCAGGTAGTTTATTTTAGCATTTTTCTTAGATGAAGTTTGGGGTGTTCTGAGTTCTTAGATGTCCAGTAATTTTTAGTTCCAGGCTTCACATGATTAAAGGAATTTTTCTTTTCCAGAGTTGGAATTGAAATTTGAAATACCTGTATCAGGCATACTGTTGAGTAAACAGCAGTGTTAGTGAAACAAAATCTTCAGCTTTATTATTATGCTGAAATTTATTACAGATCTCTGATCTCCCCCAAAGGAGATCTCTCCAGCCCACCTTCAGCAGCACTTGTCATCCAGAGCTACCTTTGCTTGGCTAACCTAGATGTTAGGTGTGTCTAGGCAGGAGCTGCTGGTTGACCACTTCCTCACTATTAAGTAAGTGCAGTGGAACGCCCTGTCTCTAAGTACCTGGCAGGCCAAAACAAAAGGGTCTGGGGACTGCATGTAGCTTCTGGTTCATGTTTGTGACTCTGTTATAAGAATTAGGTACATTTGCAAGGCTTACCTTTCTACTAAACACACCAAAAGCACATTGAAGGATTCAGAAATTGTGGAAGGGTTGAAGAATTGACACATGGACTCTGGAACTGCTTAATCAGTGTTTTCTGTGGAGACACAGTTGGACAGGTTGACAAGCCTTTTTGTTAAATCTTACTATAATTATTTTCTTAATTTAGTAGGACAAACATTTTCCACTTTTTATCATACCCTGGACGCAAATGGGAATTAAAGTATGCCTCTGTCTGGCTTCCTTTCATCAACATGCAAGTTGAAGTCCAAGGGTCTTCTGGCTGAATCTAGCGGGTCATGGGGTATATTTGCCCCATCTGCTCTCCATGCTGAGGTTTCATGCACATGGAGTTTTGAGGAGTGTGTTTAATACCAGTTCACTATTTGTTGAGAACCTGCTGTTCTGTGAGAAGCTATTCCTCAGGAAGCTGCTGACATTGCTCCATTTTTTACATTGACACTTTGTGTTCTTGAAAAGATCAGGAGCCTTTTAGTATATGAAAGGAATAATGTTTTATGAAGTGAAGATAAAGAATAAAAGCAAAATACTTCTGGCTTCTACATAATTTTTCTCAAAATATGAGTGTATTTTTGACCTGGCTAGTTACAAGCCTTTTTGAAAAATTGTCCATCAGTGATACAGATAAATTCTCAGTAGTTAAACTCTTCAGAACTGAAGATTCAGAACTGCACAGGTGAATCTCAAGAATTTGCAGGTGCTTTACGAAAGAGTCTAAATTAATTGGAGCTCCTGATATTTTTCTATAACCATTAACCATCAAGGTAACATATGTACATTGAGAACACTAGCAAAAGGCATTTGAAAGGCGTGTGTTGAGGGGGTGGTATTGGGGGTATTTAGTCTAGAAATCATTAAAGTGAATTTCATACTTCCTCTTTTGCTGATTAATGTCTGTCTGGATTTCAATAGGATGGATGCACATGATGTGCAATGGCATGTTTTCACATGTGAGCTTTGCAGGGCTGTGGCAAATCAATCAGTTTGCTATTATGCCCATTACTCTCAAAAATGTAGTACTTAACCCTTAACATACCAAAGTTTAAATTCTTCTAAATCTGAGAGGTCAGAGTATTTTTGTCTAATTTTCCTCTAATCTGTCCCTAGTTCTTTTGATTATTGCTGTCTCTCCACCTCTTGCCTTTGTTCCCTCCTCCATGCTTTTTTTCTGAATCTGACTCAGTGCTTTCCTTTACCTTTTACTTCCTTCACCATTGCTGGTCAAGTAGGTGTTCTGCTTCTCTCCACATATTTTTCACTCTCTTGAATTTTTACAAGGCAGTCAAATATTTTGCAACTTCTCCTTGCATTAAATAAACAGTTGGAAATTCATCAATTTCTCATAAGCAGTGATTTCCCAAAACATGTCAAGTATTTAAGATTTAGTAAAAGAGGAACAACTTGACATAGATCCAAAATCTCATTTGACTTTAAAAATTGTGCCTGACCAAAATATTAGAAAAATCAGGGAAGTGACAGTTTTGTTTTGTGAAAATTGTGTAAAAGGTCTGTTCTCATCTGCCAGGATTCCCTTCAGTAGTATTGAATTTGGATGCTGATGCTAATGGAGAACTTACAGGGCTCCCAGAGTTACAGGTTTCTTTCAGTAGCATTTAATAATATTACTATCTAATAACTATTAGATACTGTCCTACTCAGTAATTATGTGAGTGAGATGCCTCCTGAGTTACCAGTTTTGCCGGTCTCCTAGGGAGCATCTGCTTTTCATCTTTCAAACCTTTCTCAATGGGGCCACTGTTTCAGAGAAGGGAAGAAATTTTTAAATGAGGTGAAGAACATTACCATATATGCTTACAACTGAAAGGTGTATTTTAAACTGCTATACCAACACTCTTGAATGATAATTTTGAAAAGTAATATATCTGCATGAATGTATGGATACCTGCCAGTCATGGCCTCCAATGGTTTCAGAGCAGTAGTTTTACAGATGAGACCTCCTTTCTGGTGCTTAGTCAAAAATTATTCTAAGCTTGCTTCTTTACCCTGCCACTGTCACTCACCCTCTCTAATGGTGCAGTGTTTCTCCAGTCCCTCAGTCCTGATCCTCAGTTGCCCTTTAAGCCAAACTTAGCTTTTACTGATGGCTGCCACCACACCTGATTTATTCTTTCTTTTAGCCAGCCCAAATCCCTGCCCAATAGTTTCTCCTAAAGCAGGTGAAAACAGCTTTCAATCAGGGGTTCTGCTAGGTCTCCTTGTCTAACGAACTGCTCCTTCAAACCCTGCCTCCTGGAAGCTATCCACATTCTCTGGTCCCTCATCTTGTTCTTCTCCCTGCTCAAAGGTGCTTGTGCCTCACACCATCCCTAGAGCTACATGTCTGCCCTAGGGCTGACCAGCCTACCCTGGTCTCCTAGGCAGGGTGGGATCTGCTCTGGGCAAGTTCAATTTCCCAGAAGAAGAGGTGTTTGAGGAAGAGGAGATGCCCTTCATGTAGCTGGAGAGAGTGCCTTTGCCTGCACTGTAGCCCATGGTTCCCCTCACCTCGTGTTCCCTTGCCTGCTGGCACAAGGTAAATCTCAAGACATCAGGAAAGGACAGAACTTTCATAAGGTGGGGAAGATGGGAAAAGAGTGGAAGAACAGCACAAACAGCAATGCCCTAGAGGTAGTTTTCAGACTTCGCTCTTCAAAATGTACATGGCTGCTTTCCTGCTGTCTTCTAATTTGAGTATTTCTGCTTTATAGAGTTAATTCTCAGTCTCTAATTGTGATTGAAAGGTAGAGGAACTGAGGAAAAGATGCATTAAGTTGCTCAGGAAGTCAGTGAAAGTGGTCTGGAAACAACACCTTCATGCTGTCACGTGAGGGCCTGTTCCTTGTCTTCATGTTTGGTCTCAGAAATGCCCTTGTTTTTGTAGCCACTGCAATTGGTAGGTGAAATTCAAACATGAGTAACAGAGGTTTCCTGTTTCTGTCTTGAGAAAAAGCCTGCTAGACTGATTTTTTTGTACTGTGTGTCATGATGGCATCTCAGTGCACTTGGTCCTGTGCTGCTGGGAAATACCTACCCTGCTTTTATAAAAAATTACTTGAGCGCCAGAAGCAATGTGGCCAAATGTGTGTGGTGTGCTGCTTTTGCAAATCTCTGCGGAAGAGCTTTAGGAATTTCTGTATGGCATTCATTCCACTCTGCAATATGGACATCACTGGCCCCCTTCCTGCCTCTGGCCCAGCCAGGCAATGAATCAATGTTTTCATTTCTCAGAAGTATGCTAACACCATGCTAAAGGCCACTGCCATCTTCTTGTGTAGTTTGCTCTTTGCCTAAGAAAACTGAGATTATTCTCTGTACTTGTTCTCACTCATTTCAAAATTGTGTTGATATATATATATTTAGGAAAATATGTGGGAAGGGAAAATAGAATTAACATTAATTTATAATTCTCTGATAACAAACAGATCAAGTTCTTTGCCACAGACAGGAAAAAGTGTGTCTAACCTAAGTTGGTAGGTCTTCTGTGACAGCATACTTCACTTAAACTGCCTGTATACAGTATAGCATTGCAAAAAACAGGCTAAAATTCAGAAGTGCTTTTTCCTTATGTTTTATGTGGGTTTTTTTTTATTTTTTCAATTTGAAAAGGATATACAATGATTTAAAGACATTTTTCTAGATTTTGCTTTGAATACAAATCATGTCATAGAGCTTTGCCAAAATAAACTTGGCAGCTTACATTTTCTTTCCTTTTTTTTTTTTTTTTTTTTTGAGTGTTGGCATGTAATGAATATTAATGGAGCATCACTTCCTGGTTTTTGGCATGATACTTTCTTCATGTAAATACTGCTTTTTGAAATACCAAAAGCCTGTGTGCAGTTGAAGTCTTCAATTAAATTCAGATGGATTTATAAAGAATGTTGATTTTTTTTATTGTGAATGTGTTGAAAATTTTTGTTAATTTTGTTAGAAATTTAGGGAAAGGCAATTTCATTCTAATTCCTTCATAGACACTTAGCACATCTTGTTCCTCTATGTCTGTGTTAAAATCCTGAAGTTAAACTCCTTTCCTTTTTGAGGATTTCACAGCAGCAAGCACATTGTCAGTAATCAAATAATAATAGGGAGAAGTGAATCAGTCTGGATAAAGTGAAACTGAGCTGAATTTGATCCTCAAGCTGAAACTAACCACAACTATTTTGGGATTTAAAATTTTGTTTGTTTGTTTTTGTTTATAAATTACTATCACACACCTCTGCACCATCTGGCTTTTCCTAGGAGTAGAAACAGGCTTATCAACATACTGTAACAGACTCTGTTTTTGTGGTGTGTCTGGCAGAACTGTTACCAAAAACTCTGGAAATCTCACCAGAAGTGTGGCTTTTAAGCAATTTCCAGACCAGTTTTCATGCCAAAAAGTATTAGGTGGCAAGAAGAGTGGAGAAAAGAGCCTGTGCTTGTGATTGCATCTCGTTTTTACCAATCACTAATTTCTGCTAGGCTAAATATCCAAAAAGTGAGAGAAAAGTCTCCCATTTGTCTCATTGAGACTTGATCTTTTCATCATGAAAATCTGTTGGCTGTAAGGAGGTGACACATAAATTTCTTAGATCTGAATTTAGTCCTTTCTGTAGTGCATACTTGTTTAATGTTAGGGCCGTCCATCACATAGACCCCGAGGTCTAGACAGAGGAACCCATTCCATCTGGCATGTGCTTTTGTCCCACAGGAGAAAAAGGTTGCAGCTAAGGGGTGAATGTAGTGAATTAACTCCTTGTGCACACAGACAGGCATTTACTGTGCAGCTAATAATGACATACAGGTATGTGTAGGTAGATGACAGCAGGAGCTTCAGGAAATGACATTTGTGATGGTGACGATGGCAACAAGAGCCTGTCAGGGAGCTCTCATCAGAACTGCTGCTGAGTTTGTCTGGGAAAGAAGGGCACAAGAGAGTAGCTACAGCAATGTCTGCAAATAAAGAGTACTAACCGTTAATACCTGCTATGATTACCACAGGTTTAAGTGTCCCTATGCAAACTTCCTGCCCTACAAGCATCACAATGCTGAGAGCAGGATTTGTTCCCCTCAATTAGTTAGGCTGATAGCTTTGTGCTTTACTCTCTTAAGCTGATAAATTCAAGTGTGCTAGAAAGCTGATATACTTTAGAAACTATAATAATCCTCTCAATTTTATAGTTTGGGAGAGGGTAGATTATTACTGACACATTTTCCAGGTAACTGTTTTTCTCTCATTTCATAAAACTATTAAAAAACATATGATGGGCTTACTTGCCCTTCAGTGAAACAGGACAAGTTTTATATTGATTGCAATGGGAAGAGACTTTGGGCCAGTGTTTTGCACACACCAAGCCATTTCACTTTTTTACCAGCCTGGTCTGTTTTTTCCACAAATGTGCACAGTATTGTATTTGCGGAAAAGTATTTGCATATTACATGGTGACCAAAGTAACTTTTGTCCTTTGATAAATTGCAGGGTGCTATGACAGGAATAAATACAGGGCTTAGCATGAGCACAGCATGTGCACATAAGTATATGTTCTGGATTAGAGCCTGCAGGCTGGACTTTGCATAGGGAGTGAGAACATTCCTCTTTCTACAGACTATACTTTGTACTTGTATAGTGAGTAGCAGCTGATGCTACACTTGGCAAGATCTAACAACAGCATGACAGAAGGGAAATAAAGGAAATACTTAACATGCGCTGAATATTGTATTCCTCTGGATAAAGGTGGGAGAGAGCTTGTAAAAGAGGCTGGGAATGCTGATTTTTCAAATTCACTCAATTTTGTCTATGAGGATGTGTATCGCTTTTTAAAGGAGCCGAACACTGACAAATCAAAATGGGCAGTCAGGATTTAATAAATACAAGGTACAAATGAGCACACTGCTCCTTTTATTGAAATAAACTAGAAAATGAATGGGTTCAAATACAATGTATGCTACCAAATGGCAAAAGTTGCTGTTACTTTAATGCAGCATATTAGAATACATTATTTTGGATGAGGTAGCTTGATGTTTGCTGGGGTATCTGTATAGCTGTTGTCATTTTCTGCAGAATGCATGTGTCCAAATAGATGAGTTTTATTTAATAAAATAACTTATGTTAATTAAAAAAAAAAAGGAAATTTTCTTAATTAGTTGATTTACTTTTTCTGCAGAATTTTCAAATTTTAGATATGCTGGGAGTACATTTTCCCTTATTCCAGATCTGAGATACAGGAACATATTGTCACAACCAACTCATAGCTCCCATTGCCTAATCTGTCTTAGATTTGTAGATAAGTGAGACTTCAGGGTCCAGAGATAATATTTTAGCATGCATATCAAGGTATAAATTCACCTATTAGTGTGGTGACCACTCTTGTCATTATATAAAACACAAAAGCAAATACAAAGAAAATACAAACAAAACAACTATGACTTTTTTTCCTTTGGTCCAGTGTAGCATTTGAGTTCTCAACTGATTTCAAATAAATATATGTAATTGCTAAGCTATTATAAGATATTAGAAGAAAAACTGATTTTGTATTTAAATGTAAAAAGTCCTGTTTGTTTTGCCTTCCTCCATGCAAAACCAGAAGAGAGCACACTGATTTTTCAAAAGCTATTTGATAGTCATTTGGCCCAATTCAGGTACAATAACTATGATCTATGAAAGGCAGTAATACTAAGGAGTTCAAGAAGCATTTGGACAATACTCTCGGGTACATGGTGTGACTCTTCAGCATGGTGCTGTGCAGGGCCAGGAGTTGGATTCCATGATCCTTGTGGGGCCCTTCCAACTCAGCATATTCTCTGATTCTGTGACAAATTCACAAGGTCAGAAGCAAGAAATGTAGCATCTCTTGACTACTTGCTTTGGTGCTCAGGAGCATGTTACTGTTACAGAAACGGTGGTGGTAGGCTAGCATTTCTTACCTAACATAGCAATAAATATGCTGTGTGAAACAGGAGGCAATGGTATTTATAGGGCTGGTGACAAATTTGAAAAGCATTGCTACTGTGCAGTAAGCTTTGTAGGCTTTGTTGATCATCTTCCTGGAATTGTGCTTAAAAATTAGTTTCTCCTTGCTTACTGCTTCGTGTGTTTTAAACAGATACAAAATTTTCAGACAGCCCTCAGTTAAACAAATAAGAAAGAAAGAAAAGGAAGCGTTTCTGTTCTCCCTCCAACACTGGCCCTCAACATAAAATTTATTCTAACTTCACTCTCAGCAAATTACTTTATGTTGTCTTAGGTATCACTCAGGACAATCTCCTTAAACTGTAGCCACCTGATTCTAATTAGTTTTATTTTCTGCCCATGTCATCAACTCTTACACATATTATTATAAAAAGAAAGAGTGATAAGGAGGATGAGAGTTACTTAAGATCAACATCCTCAGAACTTTTGCATGTATTGAAGGTCCTTTATGCTTCCCAAAATTGAGTCCTGAGTAGAACTGGGTACTAAAAATTAGGAAGTATCAAGAAATAAATATTGAGAGTCACTGTCAATGATCTGGAATGCTTTCATTACATAAAGCCTTTATCCCTAATAGTCTCACTTACAGTCTTTTTACACCCATTTAGTACAACCAATTTTAGTATTGTAATTTTTTCTTTTTGTGGAAAGTTGTTAAAAAGAGACATTGCTCACTTTTGCATGTGACAGGAGATTGAAGGATGCAGTGTCTTTTCCAAATTGATTGGAGTTTGCTTTCCGTGAATCCTTAGAAATGAAATGAAGGTTGTAGATCAGGAAGAGGAAAGCGACTGCATTACTGCATATTCATTGCAAAGATACTGTTTCTTCCATTTAGGAATATGACTGGGTCTGTTCTCTTCTGCACAAAAAGGGTCAATAAACTGGCCTATCTTGTCTCTTCTTTTTCCTCATATGGCTTCTGAAATCTAGAAATTAAGCGATGTTTTAGCATAGATTATGGATTTCAAGTAAAGACTGAGCCTCCGCGTATCTCCTGTACCCACCCTGAGACAGACAGAGCTCACTGTGACAATTATGATGTACAGTGGTGGAAGGTAATTTCTGAAGATGAGTTTGTGTTACTTCCCATATGCGTTCAACAAAGACTTGCTGACTAAGCACATCCTAAGTATTGCATCAGCCAGGGCCACAAGTCACATAGAATATAAGCTCTGTGCAATTTACTTTTGTAAATTGTGAAGAATATTTACACTCACACGTCTGCTGGCACACATATTTCTCACTTTCCTAGCAGTTTGTGGATTTTAGAGATAGTAAAATACTTACCATGCATACACTCATCAAGTTCTGTGTCTGTCATGAGTAACCCTAGTGTAGCATCCTTCCTCAGTCTGGTGCTCAGATTGTACCGAACCTCCTAATTTTGAATGAGAAGGAATATCCTAACATTTAGTCAAAATCAGATTTCTTTGATTAAAAAAGGGGAAAAAAACATAATTCCACAGTCATTAACAATTCACTTTTAAATGAAATAATGTCAGTACTAAAAAAACACCTCTGTAGAGAAGGCGGTTTCATCTGTGAGAAAGCTACTCTTCAGCAATAGGGGAAATTAAAATTTCCAGCTCACATGAAATTTCATGGGTTTTAAGTATGGAAAAACTCCATGGAAAGTATCTTTAAAGGTCTTACAGGAGAGACCTTCAACATTGCTGTTACTTTTTCCATTTGGCCATTGATTCGTTATTGGTGATTGTGGGCAGTTATTGACACCGACTTACACAGTGTCTGTGTAATTAGAACTTTCTCTGCTTGGAGAATGAAGCCTTGGGGTCTAGTGAATTTACTTGTGACTGTCTTGAACTGTGAATATGCTATATCATATGAAGAGAAACCTGCAGATGTTTCATGTAACCATTCAATCAACATAACACATAGGATCTGCTTAACAGAGACAAACAGATTGTGTTTCCAACAAGCTAGGTGTTGCAAACTGGTGAAAATGCAGCTCAAAGAAATGCCAGATTGTATGGCTTGCTCTTCTGGCAGTTTTGAAGATATGCCTTTTTACAGGAACTCCAGAAACGGGAATTCTAACATAATTATATGTGTGTTGTTCTTAGTGCACACAATGATTTAATTAATGAATTGTGTGATATTTTTTCCTACCTTTGTAGAATGTGAATATATGTAAAGAGTGAGGATGTGAGTATGTGCAGGATCAGGTTTGTTGATGGTTTGGTATGGTTTGTTGATAGGCATTAAGAAACAGTGGTGCACACCCTAAAAGATCTGGAAAATGGAGAGGGTTTGCAAACCTTTATTTGTCTTGTACTTTGTTTTTGTTTGTTTGTTTGTTTGTTTAGATATTTTAACATATAGATGTATCTTATCATTACTGTGTTTAAGATAAATATTGTCTGTATGTATGACTTGACAGTAGATTCTACTTTAATTTCACGTGTCTGCAGAATAAATTAAATCTCTTTTTGCATACGCTACAAGCATGTTTGTCCTATCTTATATGTGTTGGACACTGTATATTGTAAATCTGCGCAATTACAATAGTGCTTTTAAATGTATGTTATAATGATTTAATAAGACATGAGTTTGATGATCAAAATTATTTAGATTTGAAGGTTGTGTAGAGAGGAGGCCTGAGGTCTGAACTCATACATGATACTGTAGGATGGAAACCAGCTTTGTACCAGTAGGTACATTAGAGGGAAAAAAGGAAAAAAGAAAAAAAAAAAAAAAAAAGAAAAGAAAAAAAAAGACCCTAGCTTACTTTAAAAAAGGATGGCCTGATAAAATTCTGCTTCAGATTACCAAAGCAAATAAATACATGTATGTTATATCATATTATATATTTTTCTGTTCTTTAATATCGCTGAAGGAAACTTCCCATGAAACAATGCATTCCTTTAGAATTGCAGAAGATTTTCATAATTTTTTTTAAACATTCTTATTGTAACCTACATCAAAAGGGCAGCTATGTTTCTTGTGTCTGACTATACATATGCATTATAAAAAAGTGAGTCTACTGTAATTACCAGTTTGCAGAGCGAATTCCTGCAGGGTTTGTACTCTCCCCATTAGTAAAAGAGATAAGTTGAAATGTATTAAAATTTCACTGTACAACTGGGAGTTTTTGTTCACAGTAAATGTGGTAATGTTTCTTCATTGCTTGACTGTTTGTGTTTAAATTTAGGCAGTGTGCCCAACAGGGACAAAATTATAGGATAAAGCTATGTATAAAAGAAAATCCTTCTGAGAAAACCAATAACATTTCTCCCTCCACGGCCTAACCCCCTTCTCCCTCTTTTCTCTCTCTCTCTCTCTGTCTCTCTGTATTTTTTTTTTTAATATATATGTGTGTGTATATGTGTGCGTGTATATATATATATATATAAAAAAATTTTTAATGCTCCATTCTGGCCAAAGAGACACATATTTCACACTTACTGGAATTCTTCTGTCTCCTAAATAAGGTGAAGGTATTGAATATAATTCAGCAAACATTCATGAAAAATTATCCATTGCTTTGTTTTCAGGAAATACCAAAGAAGCAAAATTTAAAAGTTACATTAATAAAAGAAATGCATATTTCAGTAATTAATTACTTCATCTAATGAGGAGAATTTTTTTACCTATTAGTCTGGCTTTTTGG
>VWYO01028454.1:63651-85499 GCA_013400275.1 Rhadina sibilatrix | reverse complement strand
TTTTTTGCACTCCCCGCTGCCCCCCCCGCCCTCCCCTCCCACTTCATGTGAGCATTGGCAGAAACTCTGACAAGCAGTTCTTCATATTTTATTATGTTCTTGTCTGGCAGAATCTCTGTCAGGCAAAAACCTTGTCAGCGGAAAACCTGTCGTAGGATCAGAGGAGACAAAAACAGGTGTCACAGAGGCAGTCAAAACTGAAGCAAAAAAAAAGATTAGGCTAAAGAGAGAAAGACAGACAATTACATTAATGCCATTGCTTTTATCTTATAGATGTGTGTTATTATCTCGGGGTGCTGAGTGCGCAATTGCCTCAAAGAAAAGTAGACAGGAGACAAGGGGAAACTTGATAGTTATTAACTGAAGAGGCAGTGTGTCAAAGCTGGATGGGGTTCAAAGTTTTGTAAAGGGATAAAAAAATTGCAGACAGCAAGCAAGGTCTGTGAACAAACTGTGGTTCTGCTTTCGGCTACATAAACCTAGTAGCATTTTAGATATTTTAACTTGGAATCAGATCATAGACTGAAAAATTAATGAAAGTTTTCATTCAGTCTTTTTTTTTTTTTAATAACATTTATTTTGTGTACATGCAACTGAAGTGCTGGGGGTGGTTTTTGTTTGAGCATGAGGCATGGTGAGACATGAAAACATATCAGTTTAGTTGCTGTGTTGTTTGGGTTTGGAACACCTATTATCAACACATGTTTAATTTTAAAATGCTATTAAGAAGCCTTTTACTAAGTGTGAACAGCTGTACATGCAAGCTGTAAATTAGCAGATCACATATGTGTCCCTCTGTCAGAGACTCAGTGTGTTTGGCAAATGGTTTCCATTATTAGTTTTTAAATGCAATAAAAGGCATTATAAAAATAAGGGGTTTGCCTATGGATCAGAATTTCTTTACTTACTCTCCTTCCATTATTTTTGTCTTAGTGAACATTTATCTTCTATATGGAATAAATTGGAAATGTGATGAAGAGAGAGGTGAAAAAGAGATTACGAAAGGATGCTATGTTTGTACCTGAAATTTGTATTCAGACTTATTCAGGATGTTCACCCACTCATATAAGTGTTCATGTGCCCTACTCTCTTCCTCTAGGAGTGAATGGGATGATTTACTATACCATGAAAGTATGAGAGTTATTCAATAGCTAGTGAAAATTTTTCTTGTCCTTGGTCATTTTCTGAGCATGGTATTTTTGAGGAACCTTCCTCAAAAGGCTATTTTTTCTGCCTTCAAAATGCACCACATTACACCATGGATACTGAGGGAGGCTAGTTTAGACCACCTCTTATGGTTGTAATAACTGGTCCCTCCAACATTTTGGTCATTAGAATTTGTTAAGAAAATCTTGAACTCTGAAAAGTTGATGCTATTTGTGTTCACCACTAAAATCACGAGTAAACTACAGTGCTCAACATTGTCATTAATAATACTGTATCCGTTTTACCACACTCAACACACCATTGTTGCAACAATATTATGGAATCATTTTATGTTGGTATTATATATTTAATCTGTCTTCTAATTTTAGTTTCTTTTGCTGCAAAAAAAGTGGCCCAGTTATTTAGATTTTAAGAATGTCTGGAAAGCTCTTTGTTGTTGTCTAGACACAGACTACATATTATTTTTTTTCATCTTCCTGTCCTTGAACAAATATAGAAAGAAGATGATGATTGTAAAATTTTGTATCATCATTTGTATGTGTACTCCAACAGTATTCCCCTTTGGCAAGTCGGGAAACTGGCTAGAGAGTATGCCAGAAAATCCAGAGAGGTTGTATTGGAGAGCCCAAGACTAAAACTGAAAAGGAATGAGATCCATAATGCCGTATTGCAACTATAGATTGTTCTCTGTTGTGTTCTGAGATACACAGCCAGATAAATCAGCCTAGACCTTTAACTAGAACTTTTTATCCCTCTCAAAAGCACACTCTCTTGTGTTTTTGAGAGGGATGAAAATACTTATCTAGGATCAGGAAATTAGAAAGAGGTAAGTGTATTTACAATCCCAGTTGCATTAAAACTAGGATATTTAAAATTCTTTTCTATTCAGTAAAGGCAGAATGTCATACTTTTATTGTAGCTATTAAAAAATAATATGAGACCCCTGAAATACAAAATTCATCACTGCATATTTGTATTTCTTTTACTTAGCAAAAATGGAATCTGCTCAGAGGCATGGCTTTTAATTTGGTTGACCTTTTTAACTGCATATTGGGAAGAAAGGGTCTAAGGGCAATGAGTAAATTTGCAGAGCTGAGCCTGTGAACTGGATGCAGTATAGATGAAATGAAAAATCTCTTATTTGTTTTCTGTCTTTTAATAAATTGAAGAAATTGTGCCTTATTTTAATGTATCCTTTGTACTTAAATCCATTTGAATTATAGTCTCAAAACTCAAGTAAAATGTAAATAAGGTACACTTTCCCTCCTTACTTTACTGCATTAAAAACCAAACCAACAAACAAACAAACAAAACCAAAAAAAACTTATAAATGGAATATAATTATAAAATTTTGTTCATTGATTTGTTGCAAAGATGTCCAAAGTTGTTTTTTTGTTTTTTTTTTAAATGGTTACATCATAAGAATACTGCAGGCTGTAATATGAAGATTGACATCGAAACAATTTCAAAGCTCTTTGACATTTCAGATTATACTGAGCAGAGTCTCTCTTAAATCTGGGGGATTTTGTTTACTATTCAAGAAGCTAAAGAAGGAGTAAGCCAACACAGGGAAGTTCAGGCTTGATGTTGGGAAACAGCTCTTTAATGGGAGGGGCACTCAAACCACAGGCTTCCTTAAAAGGTGATCAATGCTTCAAGACACTCCCTTTTCCAGAGACATTGGACAACCCCCTCAATTTGGTTTAACTGATGGTCAGCCCTGGAGTGCTCAGGTAGTTGGATTAGATGGTCATTTTTTGTCCCTTCCAGCTAAAATATTCTCAATTATTATGGTGCATACTTGGTATATCAGACTTGGAAAAATAGTGTTGAAAGGTTCCTAATTCCAGTACTAATTATCCAATTAATAATTTTTCATTGTTGAAGGCAATCTTCTTTAGTGTCCTCTACACAATCCTTTCTGCCTCCCTCTTTTTAAGTTTAAATTTCTGAAACAAGTACTTGAATTTGGGACTTCACCACTGAAATGTCACTTGACTGAGTGTTGTCAGAGTAAAACACAAAGGTATTTTAAGGCTATCCTATGAAAATGTTGATTGCTCAGCAAGTATGTGATTTTAAGATCAGTTAGATCTCTTCTTCCTGTGTCAGAGAACACTTTTTCACGTATATACTGAATTAGCAAATATCAGACTGACTATCAGGGCAGTGCTGAGAATTAAGTTGCACTGTTAAGAAAAGGTGCCTTTCTTAGTTTAAGTGCATAACTAATCTCATCAGATTTCGGAAAAGACTGTGCCAGTTACAACTATAATGTCTCAAACATATATGGGTGAACTTTTGATCCCACCGGAACTGTACAAAGTAATACCTCATGCTGCAGTAGGAAAGGACTTCTAATGTGTGCCTTGTGATATTCAGTCATTGGTAACTTCATAATAAAGAGACATCTGTTCATGTCATTTTTCAGGTATGACAGAGCACATTCTTTTGTATAGCATATTTAATCTTAAACCTCCTAAGTGCTTATGAAATCATAAACGACTGCAGATACTGTTGAATGTATTCACCTGTAAAACAGTTCATTGTTCATTAGCATACATAAATTAAACCAAGAGTTTAGAACAGAAAGTGATGAGGAACACATTATTCCTATGAAATTATGTGGGCAATTCAGGACAGGAGAATACAACTATTTACTCAGAGATTTGACAAAAATCAGAAATTTTTCAAGAAGGCTAAAGCTAATACTCCTCTCTTAACAGAAAACCAACAAGATAGGTCCTTCCTTACCTCTTACCTGAAAAAGTGTCTATCAACATAAATGGCTTCTTGAATCCACCTAGAACACTGGTGTTAGTTTATTAAGGACACCAGAGGAGAAATGAGAAATACTACAAAAATTCTCCCTGTCAGCTATGTCCTTAACAATCTTTTAAAGAAACACAAACATTTTCATAAATTACAAATTAGAGTGAGAATTTTCATTCTTCTGACAATTTGAAGGGGTAGCAATAGTTAATGTTCAGAAAGAATTTCAGAATATCACAGTACTGTTATTTCCCATATAAGCACAACTGTGTTTCCTTTAATTTCATTTACAACCCTTTTATTTTCATGTATCAGGAGGTTTGTTTTCAGCTTGCAAATGTCCTTATGCACCCATGCAATAATGTATGTTTTGTTGTGTTATAAATTCCACATTTTACTGCATATCTTGACTTGTACTTGAAAAGGATAAAATTCATTGCTTGTTTATTATGTAATACACATAATAAGGCCACAAATCAAAATTTGAAATAATATCATTGTCACTTTAAATGTTCCAATATCATGTTAATTAGTATTTGTGTGTGTGTGTGTGTTGAGAAGCAGATGTCTATAGATAATGCTGCTAAAAAATGAATATTGCAGTTGAATAGTTAGATTGTAAAAATTTCTATCAGCGGGTCAAAGAGTGTGCTTAGTTATTTATTTTTTCCCTTATTCTGTTCTACCTCAACCTTTACAAAGCTATTTTCCTCAGAGTGGTCACCTTACATGAAGTAGGTATATCTCCACAGAGTTTTGTAATATCATTGTTAGAGAAATTAAAAGCTATTAGATCTGTAATCCACCCAATGATCCTTAGATGAAGATGTTTTATAGTCATTCTCACTTAGACCATAGTAGAATAATGGTCTTAACATCCTCACTCAGCATGACAAGTCTTCTTAAGATGGAACTTTTTTTGTCGCTGCAGACATGGTATTTAATGTTAAGAAGAGAAACAAAAATAAATATTAGGATGTGTTAGAAATACAGTATGATTCAGTCATTAAAAAGCATCAAGTATTCAGAAAATATCCATTCATGTCTTGGTTCTGGTCCAAATTTGCATAAACTTGGAGAAGCCAGTTAATATTTTGGACCCTGTTCTCATTGTGTAAGACTGAAATTGAAAAGCTAAGTGATCCATATCTGCTCAATAATTTCAATAGTCTGCTAGAAGGTGTTCTTATAGGGTATCTATTTGAAACTAATATTATTTACACCATTCCTATTGTGAGTAATGCTCCTATTAGTAAAAAAAGCCCAACTTTATTTTACTCCTTCTAAATGGTTGATTAGTCCCTCAGGTACTTGTATATACATATCACCACACATACTGGCCAACTTACAGAATAAAAATCTCAATTTTCTTGGCTTTTGGGGCCAAGAGCTTTCATGACACATCTATTATGGTAGTAGCAAAACAACCATCTTAGAAAAAGATGATACATAAAATGGGAGGGGGGGAAGGGGAGGAGAGTATTTAACCTGTCTAAGCTTCAATCAAATCTCATTCATTAGAACTTGTAAAAAAATGAATCCCACATCATGAAGTGATGATCCACCTACATGAAGTAGGTGAAATACTTTAGAAGAAGAGCTTTTGGAAGTAAAAATCCCACTCTTCATGTTCTGCAGTATAAATGTCCTGTGGAGAGACGTAGGACTGAAGTCCCTAGGCTTGCCAATTTCTTATCTTGTTTGAATGTTAAATTAATATTTAAAGCTATTTATTCAAAGTTGACTTAGCCACTAGAATAGGAGAGATCAGACAATTCAGTTGCAAGTAATGAAGTATGAGGAAACCGGAACTCTTTGACAATGTAGTCCTTGGAGTAAATGTGTTGAATGAAGCCAGTAAGTAAATGATAAGGGCCTTTGTGCTCTGGATGTAAGAAAGCAATTTATCAAGAGTACATGAACTCTCTAGTGACCGTAAGACAAGAAGAAACCAAGTACAGGAGAAGCCGCTGTAAGATTATTTTAAATGCTCAGAAATTTTGTTTAAAAATGCAGTGAGAAGTTTAGGTGCTGCGACATAGTTCATCAAGTAGAAATAAAAATAAAAATAAATAAATTTTAATTATTAAATAAAATTAAACTTAAACATTGATACTCAGTAAAATGCATCATGTCATATGCAATTCCATCTTTTTTAACTTCACAAGAGGATAAGAATTACCTTTATCCTGCAAATTTCACTTATCTCAAAGTTATTCAAATCACAGTGAAAAACATGGAATTTGTAAAGCCAGGTGAAAAGAACTAAGCAGCTCTAGTAGCAGTGAATTCATGATTAAATTTCTGGTAAATCAGGGGCCTTAGTTTTAAAATGTTTAAATGATTGGAGTTTAGGGAATATCTGTTTTATTTTTTCCTCTAGTGATTAAGTATCAAACCT
The DNA here is from genome assembly GCA_013400275.1 of Rhadina sibilatrix. Classification (NCBI taxonomy): domain Eukaryota; kingdom Metazoa; phylum Chordata; class Aves; order Passeriformes; family Phylloscopidae; genus Rhadina; species Rhadina sibilatrix. The sequence goes on along the minus strand of VWYO01028454.1, from coordinate 79,159 downwards.
TTAACAGGTTCAATTCAGCATTGCTTCAGTCTTGGTCATTAGTTAGTCATAAATTTCTCTTGAACTATGAGTATTGTAGTGTCTGAGTCTCACCTGAGAACCCTTCTGCCATAGCAATTAAAATTACTTGTGACCTTTAGAAACTAGGGCTGTTTTGGACTGCATGTGTGAAAAATGGTCCCTTAGTGATGACTGGCATCCATCAGGAGTCCATACTGGGACCAGTACTGTTTAGTATCTTCATAAATGACACAGTGAGGCCATCAGCAAATTTGCAGATGACACCAAGTTGAGTGGTGCAGTTGACACACCAGAAGAACAGGATGCCATACAGGGGGACCTGGACAAGCCTGAGGTAGTGGACCCATATCAACCTCATGAGGTTCAGTGAGACCAATGTGCTGCACCTGAGTCAGGGCAATCCCAAGCATAAGTACACACTGAGAGAGGAACTCATTGAGAGTAGCACTTTAGAGAAGGACCTGAGGAACTTCAGTGGATGAAAAGCTGAACATGATCTGTATGATCAGCCTAGAAAGCTGACCATACTCTGGGCTGCATCAAAAGCAGCATTGCCAGCAGGGTGTGGTAGATGATTCTGCCCTTCTGTTCCCCTCTGGTTGAAATGCCACCTGGATTAGTGCTCTGGGGTGCTCAGCAAAGGAAAGACATGCACCTGTTGGAGCAAGTCCAGAAGAGATCACCAGGTTGATCAGAGGGATGAAGACTGTCCTGTGAGGAAAGGCTGGGAGAGTTGGGATCCTTCAGCCAGGGAAAAAGTTGAAAAGAAACTTGGGCAAGGCTCTTTGGTGACCTTATTGGGCTTTCAGTACTGAAAGTGGCCCTACCAAAAGGCTGGGAAGAGGCTTTTGACAAGGGCAAGTACTGATTGGACAAGAAGTAGTGGCTTTAAGCGGATTAGACATAAAGGAGATTTTCCCAAAAATGTTGAAGCACTGGAGTTGTTGCCCAGTGAGGCTGTAGATGCCCCATCCATGAAAATATTCAAGATCAGGTGGGATGAGGCTTTGAGCAACCTGATCTAGTTGAAGATGTCCCTGCCCAAGGCAGGGTAGTGGACTAGATGACTTTTAAAGGTCCCTTCCAACACAAACTATTCTGTGACTCTATGTTTCTCTAAATCATCCAGGTGATATTTCTCTGCAAAATAAGTGTATCTACCAAATGTGATGTATATACATGACTCTTAGGAGTTGTTTTCTTGTTCTTTCTTTGTGCTCTCCTTATATTTGACCCCTTTTCTTTCAGCCTTGGACAAACTTAGTACTCAGCACCTCTACCACCCAACCCAAGTGGAGATTGTGCAGTCCAATGTTGTATTTGACATCAGCAGCCTGATGCTCTATGGTACTCAGGCTGTGCCTGTGAGACTGAAGATCCTGCTTGACCGACTCTTCAGTGTACTGAAGCAAGAGGAGGTGTTGCATATTCTACATGGCTTAGGCTGGACACTTCGAGACTATGTTCGAGGCTACATTCTTCAGGTAGGAAATAAAGCAAAGCATGTTTTCAAACTTAGTTAACTGATTTTTTTTGTTTTTGATGTATGGATGTAGCATACATGTTTGGGTATGTGATAGTGCACCTAAAGAGGTTGAAGGATATGAAGTGAGTTTAGTCTGGCATGTTGAAGCCTAATGATGGTGTTGGCAAAATAAAATATTCAATTTTTTCCTAAGCTGAAAAAATACAGGTGCCTTCATACCATAGTATTTATTTGTACTTGCTTATGTTTATGGTAGGAAATGCCTTAAATACTGCGAATACTGAGGTTAGCTACCTGCAACCATGATCTGGCCATCAAAGGCAGCTGGCAAGTTTTCAAGGGCCACTGTTTGACTTGGGAAACTAACATGCAAGTCAGCAGCTCTCTCATCTTTTCTTCCCTTCTTTAGAAAGATACCTAAAAATGTATAGATGAAATGGGGGTCTTGATCATGATTATATTGGAAAGTATCCTTATGTATAAACAGGAAAGTCCTTTTTATAAGGCCATTTTTTGAAACATAGCTTTAAATAAAGTTTTGCATGCAGATTCGTTGAAATAGACAATCAAAAGAAAAATGAGTTTAATGGAAAAATGGACAGGCTTGCTTTATGAGTATAGTCATAAATATATGTGTAGTTGCTTATCTGAAAAATTTCACAATCTATGGAGTTCCAAAGTGATTTTTTACATGTTGTGAGACGATGTCTGATTAATAACCTAATACTACGTATTGCTGAATTCTGTTAATTGCTACTGACTTTGTAGAAGCTTTTAATCATCTAGACATCTTCCAGTTACTGAAGTGGACATTCCTAAAAAACTTTGAAAATTTTAGATGCTGATTCATTACTTTCATAGACAATGGTAGCATGCTTAGAACTTTATTGAAAATATGGGATTTATACCTGCTCTGAGAAATTCTAATTTCCATTTCTTAATTTCTCTTCAGGTTTCTGTACTTTGTGTGAAAGAAGTAAATTAGCTTTATGTGATACAATGGAAAACTTCACCTTCCGTACTTGTAAATATTTTCTTAAATGCTCTTTATTTGGCAGTTTCACAGAAAAATATACTGAATTGCTAAACAGTCCTAGAGAAAGAGAACTAAAAATGTTTATACTTTAATAATGAAATCTTTTTAATCTTGTTAGGACATATATGGAATGGAGCTCTTTAATTGCTTCAGGTTTTTCTCAGGCATCTATTTCATAAAGGCTAAGTGTTATACCTATTCAAATAGAGCAGAATCCATTTTCCATTACCTGTCTAAAATTAATGTATAATCCATCCTATTTGTACAGTAGATATCTATGATTTTTTAAGATATAAATATATGGTTACATATTTATAAATTTTACATTATATGTAAATAGAATGGATATGTGAGAAATAACTACAGATATATGTACTGGGATTAGGTGCATATTGCATTATATTTTGGATTCCTGGATTCTGAATGCTACTGATCTAGAGGGCTGAAGAAATTTGATTTGTAGAGGAATACATGTAAAAAATGCATAATTTTTAAGACATAATATTAGAAATTTGCTGGTTACTAAATGTGAGTAATTATTAGGTGTAATATATTACAACCATGGAATGTAATTCTGTGTCTCTTGCAAACAAGAAGACTGACTGAAATCAGTAGTTTTCTTGTTTTAAAGGCCATTGAATCATGCTCATATTGATTTTGTTTCAGCTATCTTTTGGAATGATCTCAGTGTATGCAAGAATGGCTTGTAATATAATTAGATGTTTATACTGACTGAAATTGTGACCTATGCATCTGAAAGGTGTAAAGGCCTGCAATACCCCATTAGGTCACAGTTCTGTTTTTCTGGCTAAAACTCAGTCACATTGTAGCCCTTAAGGCATGAATTTTACCATTACTTTATTCAACAACAGTATATTGAATATTATGCCGTTTAAACGAGAACAATTATCAGGGAAAGTTAAGGGCAGCTGTTATAGACTTGCCACATATTGACTTCATTAGCACTCGACTGTGGATTTTCTTAATGAGTGAATGAAGACCTATGATAGGTGTGTAGTCGAGCATCCCTGTTAATTTAGCTGTCTAATTTCAAAGAATCACACGCTGGTCAAGGTTAGAAGGGAGGTCATCTTGTCCAAAGCTTCTGTCCAAGCAGAGCCACCTAGAACTGTTTGTCCAGAACCATATCCAGATAGCTTTTGAATATCTCTATATGATCTCTAGGCAAAGTGCATCTTGTTTCCATTAAAGCTAGAAAATTCAGTATATGGCAGGAAAGGAAAATGATTAGTAAAACATACATGCAAAGAAACCTTGGGAAAATTAATTAAATCTATGATAATAAGAATGTCTTCTTTAAAAATAGCATATACTGAAAGAATATGTTAGAAAGGAGAAAAGGAGTATGGAGGGAAATTTGAAAGGAAATGTGCAGTAACACTAGCACAGTAAAAGTGCAAAGGAGATACCCAAATGTCTCCTTTGAGCAAAAGACATTATTCCATGAAGCTTATCCTAATAGACTGAAACTTTTCAAAGAATTGCTTGAGGCTTTCAGACTCAGCTTTTACGTACAGAAAATTCAGAATTAAATGTTGTAAGCATGGCACTCCTGTAGAGTATCAAAAGTATCAAGTACCAAAACAAATCTTCCAGAGTATCACCAACCATGGGATTGTTGATAGGCTATCATGCAGTGAACTGAGGAACATCTGACTCTCAGTCATGAATTACAGTTTTTTGTAACTTGTCTGTCCAAACCCACCTATCTCCTAATTCCAGTCAATGCTAGTAAATTTACCATACATTCATGCATACTCATGTATATCAAATATAGAAATATATATCCGTAGGAAAAGGTTTACTGTGGTGGTGTAGTTAGAGAAGCATAATCTAGTAAAAATAATATTTTACACTTGTAACTTTACAGAATCACGGTTCTCCCATTTTTTTTTTCCTGATGGGAGGAAAAACAGGAAGCTTAGAAGTAAGAACTAAGAGAAGTAGCAGAATAGAAAAATGGTTGTAACAGATTCCAGAATACTTTATCCAGGTTCAAGTTCCAGTGTTCATTAATTAACCACCATGCAAGCTGGCAAAAAAACTGGAGTTTTATGCTTTTGGATGGTCTAAGACATCTACCTGTGCTGAATGTGCCCTCAATATGATGGAAGTGCTAAAATATTTTAACACTTTCTCTAAATTGAGGTGGTTTTGAGGGGTAGGGTAGATGTATCCACTCAAAATCAATTACTATTGTAGGTGATTTCCACAACCAACCAATCAACCAAAAAAACTCCAACAACCAACCAATCAACACCTCTGCAAAACGCAAAACTTTTTCTTTGTAACTTTCAAGAAAAAGCTCGTTTTTTGCTCCAATGGAGAAACAAGAGAAAAAACAGCTGTTTATTAGTACTGCATGACGGTTGGGATTATTTGTAGTATCTTCATTTTGACTAATAATGTTTCCGAATAGCAAATTAAAAAGCAGTAGGCAGAGAAAAAAACTGTAGTATTTATGCCTTCATTCTGTGGGTGCATTAATAGAACAGAGGAAGTCAAGGAACCCTGAAGACTCAGAGGTAATTTGATAACATCACCTTTCACATTTGGGCAGAGTCACAATATTACCAGTAATGGCTGAAAGGCATTAAGACCTGGCAAGATTCTCTGGCCTCTGTGCAATAAATCAAGTTTCTAGTGAATAGATACCTATCAATGAAATGTTAGGGACAATTTGGTCACCAATCTCATCAGACTGTCACAGGATTAATGTTTTAGCAGAGGAGCTGATCACCTTTAGAATTGATCCTCAAAATTTTTATGGTATAGAGGGACATTCTGGATTGCATTTGCTCCGTAGGACTTCAGAGAGCTTCAGATTTTAGGCTTGTTTTTTCTATCTTGAGGAACTAATTTACTGTATTTGGTGTCAACATGTATTTGGTTAGCAAGCCTGTAAGTTTTCTCTTATGGGAACACCTAACTCCACATGTCTTTCACATGAAAAGACATTATCTTTGTCAAAAAGAGTAGGTGTTTTGGGTCAGATACAGCACATGATACTCAAAGAGGTATATGTGACTAGTGGCTCTATTGATTTGAATGACATTATTGGTAAAGAATAATGTGACTGTGAGTCTCCAACCCTGGTTTAATTCCAGCTGAGCTGAGAGAAGAGGTAACTTTTCCAGCTGTTCTGTGATCCACCAGAGATCACAGGGTTGGAGAGAATACTTTACCCCATCCATTTGCTAGTGTAGCTACATGTGTAATTGCTCCCTAGCCAGATTCTCTCTAAACAAACCAGGTTAGAAAAATCCTCCTTCTAAACATGTGCAAGTTAACTCTCATTATTCTAAGAGGAGAGGGCTAGAGAGCAATGCCACTAGCAGTGAACAGCTGGGGCATTCAGATTTTACACTGGTTCAGCTGCAGAAGTCATGTGATTACATGTAATTGCATGTAAACTTGTGATTACAACTTAGAGGCCATAAACTGACTCCGTGCAAATAATGATTCAGTATTTTGAGTAACAGCTCAACACTTTTTCAACTGTTTTGTGGTCAAATAGTTGTACTCTCTTAGTATAAAAGAGGAAAATGTATATTGTCTTTACAATACAAAGAAAGAAACAGCGACACAGAACAGAACATCAGCAGAATTAGCAAAAATAGCCTAGATCTAGGAGTCCCATTCTTATCATCATGCCCTTGAAAAAAGTAGATTATTCAGTAGCTTACAGGCTACTGAGCATCTTAGCTGCCAGACTCTCTGGTGCCACTCAAAGCTATGAGAAATTTAAAAAAAATTAAAAACACAGAAAAAAGTCAAAACTAAAGCCAACTGGAAGACTATAGGTATTTTATAGGTCCAAAAGCAGACTCAGTCACAAAATACTGGACATTGCATGGGGAATCACTAATCCTAAATGAAGGTCTTTTCTGTAACAAAATCAATGCTGAAAAAAGATGAAATCCAAAATTATTAGGTATCATTTTCTGCTTTGGGAAAACTGGTCAAGTCTTCCATTGTGCCTGTTCTGTAGTCCTAATGCAATTGTTAAGCAAGAAGTCAGCTAAGATGGTATGCTCTCAGAAGGCATATATGGTTCAGGGCAGAGAGTGGGCAGGTGTGGGCAGTTTTAGATACCTTTTCAAAAATCCAAAATCTCATTAACTAAGACAAACTCATTGAAATTATTACATACATAGCAGTGTTTAAATAATTCAGTTCTGAGATTTTACAGGAAAAATTAGCCATATGCATAGTCAAGCTACATGCTCATATAGATTGATATATATATCAGCATATATATATAACTGATATTGTCAATTATATTTGACAAACAGTTTCTCAATTTTTTGTAAAACATAGTTTCTCTTGGTAGTATGGGTAAGTTGGTTTCCGTACTAGTTTACAATCGCTAGTTTGTTCATGCATACCATTTTTACTTACAGATTAAATGAAGATATTTGGGTAGAGGCCAAAGAAAGAAACTTGAGCATCTTTAATAATATCATTCCCAATTTCTTTTCTTTCTCAATGTAATCCCTTAGCACTTCACCTTCTAAATATTTACCATATGTGCAGATAGAAATTGCTTTACTATTCTTAAAATTAAAATTGCCCACCATTGGCTTGTCTGTGGAGAATTTCAGAAAAGGATGGGTTCTTTGCTCTCTAATCTCTTTTAGAGACTTTATAGAGACTTAGCTTTTCTGTCTGAAATCACTTGCCTTTCAAGATCTTTGAACTTTTGCTGCACAACCCAAGCACAAGGACTGTTTCTTTTAACAGCTTGTGAAATAGCTTTTGATGCTTAAACAAAAAGAACATTAGAAAGAAAACAAATTACAAGAAGCTCTGATATCAGCTTTTGCAAGGTACATATGGAGTGTCAGGTGGCTGTAGTGATGATATCATACTTTAGGTTCAGTGTAGTCAGCTATCTATAATCATGAGTCACACCAAGTTTCTGTCAGGTTTTTTTTTTTCCCCAAGTGCTGTCAGGTGATTTTACTGGTTTTTGTCTTTCATAACAAGAACATCTTTGAAATGGTGGTATGCTATATTATTTTTTAAAGAAAATTAAAAGAAATAGGCAACTAGATTATTAAAGAAAAGAAAAAAGTTGACGGTTGCAACCCAGTAAATGTTAATTGACAGTTACGCGTATGAATAATAAAAAAGAAAATTTGTTTGTGACAGTTTTGTATTTATTTTATTGGCATTACTTACTCATTAGTCTATTTGCCAACACCCTAACTAATACTTTACATTCTTTTAGCTGTGGACACTGGAGGATTTCCATGCCTTTTAAGAAGCAGTTACTTAGTGTTTCCATGCCTCTATGAGTAGTACCCCTTTTTTATTAAAAAAAACCGCAACAACTTGTAGAACTAATGCAGATAAAGGTTAAGAAGTTTATCTGGTAATGATTTTAACAAAGTCAAAGTGCAATATAAGTCTTTCTGTACAAGATTGTGTTACCCATAATAACTGCCATCCACATTTAATTATTTGATAATGGAAAGAGTTACCCTTTTACTGATTAATATTTTTTTTTTCGGCTTTGTTAGATACAATTCTGTCTTGTGTTTTCTTTTTCTTTCTCATAGTTATTGTTAACATTCATGTGTGTTCTTTAGTTCTGATGTTTTTCAACAGTGGCCCTCAGAGCAATCAAGACTCAAAGCTGGGTAACATTTATCCAGACATCTAGTCCTGCACACAGGATTTAAAAGTGTCTCTTTTGTATGAGCTCTGCCTGTTTCTTGTTCTTTGAGCCTCTCTGTTCCTTCCTCCCTCTCTTTCCACTTCAACTTCCTTATTATTTTGTCATTGCCTCTCTTTCTCCCCTTTTTTTTTACTTGCTTATCTTCCCTTCTTCAGCCTCACCTTAGTTTCACTTCCCCTTGTTCTCTGATTTTGCCTCTTTAGCACAAGAAGATGAAAAGGATCTGTTAGATGTCCATCTCCTGAGTGTCCTATTCCTCATATGGCATCACTGTGTTATAATATTTGAAACTCTGGAAGATTTTCTCTTCTCCTCTGTGTGTCAGTTTAGCATGACTCCCCTACGCTTCTGTGGAACAGAGATTCTCTTCTATGCCCCTTCCTTTTTTGTGTTCTTCTTGGCTGTTCTAATCTAGATGTGACTATTCTGTCTTTACCCTAAACAGAGGGTGGAAAAAGCTCAGATAAACCTTAAAAGGCTGAAAAGGGAGATAGGAAACAAAGCACAACTGCTGAGCCAGTGGGAGTATTATGTGTTTGAGCAAAGCAATGCCACTTGCTGTAGAGTGTGAAGTACTTCAGATTTTCTTGTTATCTGTACTATCTTGCCTAACATCTCTCTGGTGCTTTTGGTGCTGTACCTCTAACAGTAACACTACTGATTTCACTAGTACTACGTCAGGATATTCATCATGGTTCACACTTTAACCAAGCAACAATAAAAATAAAGTCCAGAGAGTTTGATAACGCTTCTGAATGCCACCAGGACAAGTTACGTGACAACAGATGTCTCAGTACATGCAAAGATCATTGGGTTTTCCAGAATATATGCAACTGGAGAGCTGTGCTATTGCTGCTCTGTGTCTTGTGTCTTGCAAGGGTAATGAAGCAGAGGGCTGTATAACCCCTGGTGATCAACAGCAGTATACATCATGCTAGCTCCTAATGACTACTATGAAATAGTTAGCATTTATAGCCATAGTGCTTCACATTGCTCAGAAATGTAAAGGTGGCTGTTAAATGGAAAACATTTATGGCTGTCAGTCAGAAAAAGAAAAAAAAAAAAAAAAAAAAAAAAAAAAAAAAAAAAAAAAAAAAGGAGGAGAAAGAGAGAAAGACTTTTGTGTAGGCATGTTTTTCCTATATGGAATGTGTACTGACTTCTTACAGTACTAGAGGTGAGAAGCTGTGGTCCCAATGATGTACTTTTCACACAGCTAATAGACTGCAGAGCATGGAAATATGTCTGTTACTGAAGGTCTGTCAGGCATGTGCCAGGACATGTGTGCTTGCTTTTTAAAATGGAGCTGAAAATCTCTTCACCTGCCAAGGCTTGAGTTCATGATCCTGTGTCTCTCTTGCGATAGTTGATGAAATCACAAACACCCAAAGCAGAGTGAAGGATGAAGGAGGTGGGAGGAATAGTTCATTCCCTCTGCTGTTTTAGGTGTGAGTGATGCCATCAAGCATTTCAGAAGAAACAGAGCCCTGAACTTGGGTCTTGGCAGGTAAGTCAAGGAGGAAACTATTTCCAGCTTTCTTGCTTCAGAATGTGGTTGAATTTCTATTAACCATTTATGATCACAGATCTTTTTCCTTCAAATATGTATGAGGGTGCATATATGTGTTTGTGTGTGTGTATGTATATTCATGTATAGATACAGGTACTTTAACAATCTATAAATTGTATTTTTATTTCTAATAGATTGTCTGTGTCTTTGACAAAAATCTCAAGTTTTGAGATTGATTCTCTTTTGATGAAGGGAGGGGAGAGAATGGCTTTCCTTGTAGCCTGGAAAATCACTTTCTTGCTGACAATGCCATGTTGAAGCCCCTACCAGAATATATCCTGCACTATGTCAAACAGATATGACCACTGAGTTGAGGACAGGACCTTGGGGATACTGTTCACCTCAATTTTCTTGTGAGAATTTCAGGGACCTATTATAAAATAAAGCAAAAGGACATAAAGCTATTGATTGAAGGAAAATATGTTTGCCTGTGGAGAGGAGTAGGTTGTGCCAAGAATCTGAGGAATTAACATCATTCTTCTCACAAAAAGCAGCTCAGAGATTAGAACTTCTGCTTTTTATAGACTACTCTCTTTGCAGAGAACCTTGGGCTGAATTCAAATCATGGTCCTGGAAGTGATAAGGTTGTGATATTAACCATTCAGCTACACATCAATGGAGATAAACTCAATTAGAGAGTATTGAGTCCAGACTATGACCCTTAAATGCATTTAATACTTCTTTTCCAGTTTAGAAATCTCTTGTTTTGAGTTTAGGTGTGGTTTTGATTGTCTGATTAGGTGTCAGCCCTGACTCCAAGCTGAAATTTAGGTGCAGAGACACTTAAGAATCAAGAAGGGCCACAAAGTATCAAACATGTCATCTGTATGGCATCAGTTGATTTACTGTTTTTCTTGAAGTCCAAGGGATCTCAAGGGGACTTTTTTCCCATGCAGCACTGATCTTTCAATGAGGTGCTCGTGCCTGTCCTGAGCAATAACAAGGAATAACAGTGAAGTGTTATTAGGAGGGGGTAAATGTCATTAACACTTACTGTTAATGCAGTAAGTGTTAATGCAGTAAGTGTTAATGCAGTAAGTGTTAATGACTTCTAGGCAGTAAGAGGACAGCACTGACTGTAGACAGACAACCCCTTTTTACTTATCAAGGTACATTTTGATTCTAATGAAGATGAACTCCTGTATTTTAATTGAGAAATTGTAGGACTTTTCTGTCCTGTGTTGAAACATCTCTGATTCACCTGTAATTTTGCACCATGTTCTAGAATTTTGAATACTTAACTTGAAACCAGGAAGTGTGTATGATTCTGCTGGCTGTAATATATTAACTTGCTGCACAAGTCCTTTGTGCTTCAGCTTGATTTTTTCCTCCTCCCCCACAGCTTTAACAAAATGTTCTGATCATCCCAATTTATACTTGGATGTTGTTAATTAATGTTTATGAAGTGCTTTGAGATCCTCTAATGAAATAGAATGTGTAATTAAGATTATTCTTTAGTCAAATTCTGAAACATCACCACCACTGGAACAGTAATTTCAATAAATATTTTTTATAATATTTTAAGCAGATAGAGGAGAAAGTGTTTTTTTTTATTATTATTAATTCATTTTTACCTTTTATAGTAGGGTAAAGTATGTCTTTTTCTATCCAGTCTTGGTGAATTCTTCATGATGAATCTTGCCAGAATTGTAGCCTGAAGTCTTGCATTCCATCTACTGGAAAGGGTGTGGAAAAAGGGTGTGGAAACCTCTGTTACTGACTGGCAGTTGTCTGCACAGAAGGAAGTCACTTGTAGGACAAGTAGATTTTTAAAACTCATGGCCCAGTATATGTCAGCTTGCTGGATTTGTTTGTATCTCTATAGCTCGAGTAGTGATGTAGATGTGATAGTAGAATTAACATAATTATGTTTTTATCCATGCATTCTGGATATTGGGTGTCCTTAAGTTGTGTCCAAGTTGACAAATGGTGCTGACAAACAGGAAGAGAAGAAATAAGGCCACTCACCAGGTTGCTTTTAATGTAGCTTATGTTGCACCAGGCTTTCCATTAAAAGCTCTCAGACTATTTGGAAGTAGCTAGGGCAATGTGTGGAAAAACTTGCTTGGTTCATGCTGAGTATGTAATCCAGAGAAATGCTTTGTGATCCACAGAAATGCTTTTGTCCAACCCATCTCCTTTAGAAAGGATTTCATAAAATAAAATTAAATTTGGGGTTAAAGAATTTAACTAGTACTAATTTGGTTTCTTTCCATGTGGGAACTGGTTTTGAAATGCTCCTATCAAGAACTCCTCTCGGTAGGATCATTTCAAATAGTACCATAGGATGCAAAACAAAGCTCTTCTCTCTCATTTGTAGGCTCAAAGGGTTGTGAGGTAATGGGTATAAGACCCATGACATTAATTTTCTGCCACAGTTGGAGGCAGAGGATGTTTCTTGGTAGAAAAAGAGGAATTAATAATGTCTGTAGCAGATTGCTCACAGAATTGTTTTTTGTTGTGAGACTGCAGAGAACCTGGATGTTACAGAATGTAAGAAGCTCTTCTGGGACAGCTGATCAGCAGATGTGGGGTTGTCCAGAATGGAAGCCAATTGTGATGTTCATACCATCTCAGGCCTAGTCACTTCCAGTCTTCATCTGGGGGCTGTGTTCTCCCAGCCACATACAGCTGTACAATCAGTTTGCTACAAATGCTCCCATGCCTGAATTATAACTTCAGTAATACACTACAGATTTCCAGTACTAGTCACATCAGTCTTCAGGTGTGTATCTGTGAGGCTTTCCCCCACCACCAGTCTGCTTTATGCTGTAGCACTCTGTAAGTTCTTTGCTAAGGTACCCATTTTTACTTCAGGAGAGTGTTTACCTTCTGTTCATACAGATAATTGTATTGGAATTTCAGTTACTGCACTGTAGAAAGTCCTTCTTTCTTTCTTTGTTTGCCTTATCTAGTTGTTCAAATGATCAGGACTTGTAACAATGGTTTTTATAACTTTTTTTGCAATTAGTTCAAGAGATGGGAAGGCAAGTCCTCAAAATCTCTGAAGTCTCTGAATGCTTTGTGTATGTGGCCAGGTAGGAGAGAAAGATACTGAAGAAAAAGCAACACATCTCTTTAGAGGCACCAAAGAAACTACAGTAGAGAAGTAGAGAGGTAAGAAGTTAGAAAGATGCAAAGCAAAAGAGTTCTCACCCTATTGTAGAGATATAAAGCCATAGGGAGCCAAGCTTAATTTGTTACCCAAAGATCTGTCAGAAAGTGGTTGCTGATTTAGCAAGGTGCACAAGAACCTACCTAACTTTATATTATTAATACCCTTGACTTCAACAATCTTCTATTCACATGTTTAACATTAAGCATATGCTTGTATGTTTTTCTGAACTGAGGTCTCAGTGAATGTATGTAAGTCAGCTGAGGTCATATAACATTCTATTCCTGTAAGTACTTCTCTTGAAAAGAAATGAATAGCAGGTTGTAAGAACTGTACAAGAAAGTATGTTTCAATCAAAAATTCTAGACTTCTAAAGATCCTTTCTTTTTTGTTAATTGTTTTCACTGGAGTAGACTCCATCTGCACAGATATGTATTACATCTCTCAAAACCAAGCTGTGGATTGTTTATGGCATGTTATACAACTGGAGGCTCACTAATAAAGTAGATTCTCATCTTGAGGTCTCAAAATCCCTTTTGATATTTCCCATGATGTCCAGAGCCTCCCTAAAGTAAGATCTTAACTTCTTTGGTCCAGGTTGCTCTTTCTGTCTTTCTTTTCTGCCCCAAGCTGGAATTTTGTAGGGTAGGTGCAAAAATAATGCTGAGCACAAGGTCTTTTCCCACCATGCTATCCATCCCCACTGTCTGTTGGTCAGCTATGGATAGCTGCTGCATCCCCAATTCCTTTCTGCCTAGCTGGGTGGCTCCAGGCCACCCTAGAACACAACTCTTTGATTCTGGCTACACAGTGAGCCAAGACTTTGACCAGCCTGCTAACCTGATTATTGCATAGTACGTACAAATTCATGTGTGAGTTTCTTCTGTTCCCTTTGAAATTTGTGGACATCATTTACCAAATATTGTGAAATGAAGTGAAAATGAGGAGAAGGCTTGCAAAAACAGTTGAAGTGCTTGTTAATACATGATGAACTGGGGTAGCATGAGGAACAGTACATCTAGAATCAAATAGAGGGAAGGGAAAAGTCCTTGAATGTTACATTCCCAATGAACTTTGGCATGTTTAGATATCAGCTCTTCTTCCTAGTATCCTGGCTTTTTTGTTTCTATTGGCAGCTTGTCCTTTGTGTCACTCAAGAATTTATAATGAATCCATTAAAAAACAAATAGTACTGCATTTTGTTTGGAGAAAAAAAAAAAAAAAAGATACTTGCTTTGGGGGATGGTCTTGGTGTGTGGAACTGAAAAAAAGATCAGATTCTGTATAATCCTTAAATCATTACTTTTGACCCAATAACGTGGTAAATAATGTAGACTGATAAAAAATAAACACACTCATGGTTTGCACCATAAGCTTTATAGTAATTTTTGTGACTTTGTTTGTTTTTGCTGAAAGGTAGCCAACAAAACTTTGAAGTTATTCTTTTTGCATTTACAGTCTTTAAAAATAAGTTATGATTTTACTTTTTAGGCGTGATAGTAATAGGCACTGATATCTCCATGCAAACTTGGGTATCAAAACCCAGGCTTCTAAATTCACAGACTTAACCCTAAAGAGAAATTAAAGACATTGATATTTCAATTTCCATCTATGAATACAAGAAGGAAATTTAGAGGCAAACTGCTTGTAACTAATTGAAAAACTTGTGCAGTAAGGCACTGTTTAATTGAAATGTAGAGATCAAAACTAAGCTCACCTTGCTCACTGTGAATTCCATGCTTTTTGACAGTAAAGCATAGGGAGTTAACTTTTCAAATTTCACTCTCTGAAATTTGACTTAGTTTTCCTATGTTTTTAGACTAGGTCCTGAAGCATGTGACTTTTAAGCATAAAAAAATTAAAAGTAGGAAGGCAGAGAAACAAGGATTTAATCAATATCTAGGGATATCAGTGCAGTATTTTCAGAAGGCTACTAATGCCAAATTCAACTAATGTTCAGTTCTCAAATCTCTTACTAATACTTTAAAAATGATGTGTTTCTTTTATGCCCAAAAGTGAAAAGCAGTTTCCACAATGCATAGTATTTAATAAAAATACTTTAATGATCAATTGTTAAGATAAAATGTAAGTGTCTCACTTGCTTTGACTATATATTTAAGTATTGATTCACAGTGTGAGAAGTTCAGACACTGAGGAATCATAGCAGCTTTCCATAAGAGTGAAGTTGAAAAGGAGAAATAATTAAATATTTTGAATATCAGAAAGCAAATAGTGAGTAAGCTTGACTAATATCACATCCACCCCCAACACACACATGCAGAGCACTATTTGTCTTTTAGTGATGTTCGTTTTGGAATGCCAAAACTGAAAGATTTAGACTAAAACCTGAAAACATTTACAATGCTGAAACACTTTCTGCCTTTATATTTTAAAGCCTTAGAAGATTTTTAAAGTGTGAATCTTTTCTGGCTCCCATATCTCCCTCCTCCAGAGCATGCAAGAGCATGGTGTCCCTATGGCATAGAAATGAGAAGGAGGCAATAACCATAGGTATAAACAGTTTTCTCCCTTTACCTTGGAGGAACCCAGCTGTTGCTGACTAGCCTTTTTTTTTT
>VWYO01028454.1:37931-48654 GCA_013400275.1 Rhadina sibilatrix | reverse complement strand
AATCTTAGAAAACAAGGAAGTTCTCCCTTTTAAAAAAGTTTTCACTTTTTTTTTTTTTTTTGGAGTAGCATATCAACTTGATGAAGAAATCCTATTTTTTTTAATTTTTCCTACATCAAAACTGTGTCATAGAGGTTTTACATATAGGTTCTGCATCTAGAATTATAAATCCATAGAAGATAACTTTTTAGTGATACAATATCTTGTCTTGAATTGTTTTGATTTTATGGTCATACATCTTGATCATCCTGTGCTACTGAAAGAACTGTTTTCTGCTTAGATAACATTAAATTATTTAGAAAAACCTTACTATAACATCTGTGTTCATGTACTGAAATAAATTTATCGGCTTTGACTATGTTGGCTTATTAAAGGCCATGTTAGATTATCTAGAACTGAGAAATCATCATGCCTTGCTGACTGCTGATCCTTTGTGCTATACAGATTCAAAGTTATATGTGTTGAAGGGGAAAATAATTTTGCAAATAATGTATTTGGGTTTGATTCTTTAAGAAATAAACTGTATAAAACTGAAAGAAATACCCTGTGTCAAAAAAAGGGGGTTTTATAGGTAGGGTTACATTACATTTCAATGAGTAACTGCCACATGTAGGCACTCAGATGGCTAACAGAAATAGTCTTTGAAAGGGAGGTACCGTTTTCTGCTGCTTTATAATGAAAAATTTGGTCAAATTACTTTAATTGGTCAAAATATTGGCAAGCAGTTTTTGTTAGTTTAAATACTAATTATCATTAGTGTTCTAAAATATGAAAGATGTGTATTTAAAATTCTATGAATAAAAAGTCCCTGAACTTTCTAGTGAAAAATACAGTGCCACTAAGGCCAACATACCAGCTTCACATTCCTGGTCTGACATGGCTTAAGACTGCAACGACTTGTCCACCTACAACAGGCTTGTAGGAAATGAGAAGGAAGCACATATCAGGATTTCTTTCACCACCTCTCCTGTGAAATCATATTTGGGAAGGAACTATGTCTTGTGTGGAGCCAATTATATTTTTGATCATTATGAAAAGCTTGCAGAAATAGGAGCCAGTCATCTCTCAGTACCCAGGACTCTTTCTAGTGTGACCCAGGCATTACAGAAGAAACTGTTAGGCATAGGTGTAGTAGGATCTTGAACGGTGTAATAGGTCTTGTAGAAATTACAGTTTTTTGAGATGGCTTCTAGTCGTGGTATCTGATCTCATTGGAAAAATGCTTAATTTGCACAGATTGAATAACATGGAAAGTTTTCTGAGGTGCCTTGAAATTTTCATAGACCTAAAGGTGGATCTAATTGAGATTGTACTTTGTGTATGAGCATATTTGCATTTGAAAACTAGGATGTTGTAATTCAAGAACCTAAATTGTGTGGATTTTTGTCTTGCTAGAGTTTGATGGCCTGAAAGTTCATAGTTCCATTTCTGGAATGTAATTTTGGTGCTGTGACACTGTTTATTAGCTATCCTTCCATGTTTGTTTTTCTTTCAGGCGTGGTCCACAAATCCCAATTTATGAATGTGTAAGCTACCTCTCATCTCATATGAAATACCGGTCTATCTGTCAGTTAATAAGACAGTTAAACTGCAAAAAGAATTGGCAAACAACAGTTTCAGATACTAAGACTGTAGCAGGACTGTACATTTAATTGTACAGGTCCACTGGTCAAAAAGTCACATGAATTCTGTGATCAAGAGTCTACTTATCCAATGCTGAGGGGAGAGTTGAAAAATCAAATAACATTGTTTATTAAATGATTATTCATATATGCAAATATATAACTGTCTTCTGCATTTAGGAACTCTTTGGAAAAGGGTTGCAGCAGTTCTCAGGGCTGTTTGCTATTAAATATTAACAATTGAATTAACTATTGGAAATAGTATATGGAAGAACTGAAAGTCTTTTCAATCTGCCTGAGGACCAGAGTCTCTCAGGACTTGTATACGGAAGATATGACTGACACCAAAGGCCATGTATCATGTTGTATCTGACATCATAAATTTTGCAAGATAAATATTCATTATTTTTTCAAGCCCATTTATTTCTGGGTAAACAAAGAAAGGATTGATCTTAAATGGTTTTCTTTTTCAAATGTTCTTTAGAAGTTCTGTGTTCAATACAAAAATTGATCAGGAAAGCTTCTTACATGTAGTATATTTAAAATTCAGGTTTAAGGTGATTTTCTGATAATAAAAGTAACATCTTAGCCATTCCAGTTTTTCTTTAAAATTTTTTTTAAAGTGTTTCTTTTTTTTTTTTTTTTTTTTTTTNTTTTTTTTTTTTTTTTTTTTTTTTTTTTTTTTTTTTTTTTTTATTCTTTTTACATGCCTTTCTTCACAGGCCTTTGTATGTGCAGATTTTCATGGTTCAAGGGTTAAAAAGCCAACTTGAGGTCTATAAATCAGAAGACAGTTTTACTTATCAGAGTGCTGGTTTTTACCTCAATAGACTGCTGGCTCTGTCATTCGTGCCAGGCTCTGCCTTATCACAAAGCAATCAGCCCTGCATAGCGGAATGTTCTTTGTTTGGATTATTTACTTCTACTATAAACAAAGATTAGAGCAAAAAATTTCAACTACGAGGCCCATGCACTGTCAAACTGTTGCTGGAAAATCACTGTCGTGTGTTGCATAAAGCTGCTTGCTTTTCAAAAACACAACTGGCAATAGAACATTTGTTTTTTAACACCAGCATATTTTACACATGGTGAGAATTATGTCAGAATGGCCAAGACTTTTATAACTGTAAAACCACTCTGTTCTTTCTTCAATTGTCAGATGTGAAACACTGTGAATGTTATATGTATAAAAAGGGAACTCCAGAAAACTGGGATTTTTACCTGATGAATTAGTCATTATTGAACTAAGATTCTTTATACTGTATATCACATGAGATTTCAAGGCAAATTTTAGTTCCAATAGATGGATAATATTCCATTGTGTTTCAGTGTCTCCTTCTCTGATGGAAATCAGTAAATGTTCAGAAAAACTAAAGCTGGAAAGTCAAAATATTTTCAGTCTTGAAAATATGCTGATGGGTAGCAGTTAATTCGAATATTACTTACTGAGTTCCCAGATCCTGGATTAACCATTTATGGGTTTGAATTTTTTAAGTGGCATAACAATCTACCTCTGAAGAGATCTGTTCATAATGGAGGCCAGACATGAGAATCTTCACCTCTTCAGCTCATTTTTGGTAACTCTCTTCACCCAAAATCCAATAGTGAGTTTTTTTCTGTGAAATATGACTAAAGCAGCAAAAAGAGTGAGAATTCCTCTTCAGTTTTTCCTACTTTTCTCAGAAGGATAAGATCTTTTGTTTTATTATATTGGAGGCTGGATATTTCAGCATGAGAAGTTTTGCTTTCTAGACATGCCTTTTCTAAATTTGGCACAAAATTGTTAATCAGACATGTGGCTGGGTTTGCATATGACCTTTACCCTTATTTAGAGAAGTGTTCAGAAAAAAATCAAAGGGCTTTCCTATTCACAGGCTATTGGAAAAGTTCCTTCTGTGCTTCCTAACTGAATCTGCTACACGTCTTTCTTGAGAGCTCAGCTTGAAACTGTTGAATTCTCTTTCTACATTAAACCCAAGGAAATTAATAAGCTTCTTTCAAAGTGTATTTAGTGGGCTTATTGACATGTTAAAAACTATAGAACATATCGGCAAATAGATTGGCCAGTTTAATTGATTAATAATGGCACATAAATATTTATAAAGACTACTGTGTTGATGTATATACAGATACATCATTGCAATGGCAAAATACATTACTAAATTATCCATTTGCTAGTTTTGAATATAATATAAATTATATATTGTTATATTATGTTCAAATGATGTATAATGTATTACCAATATAAATGTTACAAACTTGTGCATATATAATTTATTGACAACTAAAGGGATTTAACTATATTGTGATAAGATTCCTCTATCTGTATGGCTCAGGGGTTCATGTAAATATTAAGAAGGTGACTGCCCATCTTTTTGTCATTCAAGTGGTATGTTGTATTGCGTTTTAAAGATTTCTTTGGAAAAGGTGTGTTGTGATGGATATTAATCATTAACTATTCCAGTGACCAGATTTTAAGTTTTGAGGGGGTTTTTATGATGGTCTGTGAAGGTGTGAAGTCAAAAACAAACACTACGTCTGCCTAAAACAACTTTATTTTTTCATCTAGTTTCTCATTTTGTTGCTGCCATTTTGTGATTACCCATGCATTTTGCCTTGAGACTGAAGAAGACCATCTCCTTCCTCTGGGTAAACCACAAGAGAAATGGGCTCTATTGTGCAGCATGTCAGATTAGCAAACTACAGCGGATCCTTCTGAGCACAGAATGTATTAATACTTGTGCTTCTGTCTCAGATTCATCACCCTAACCTTTGCAAGTGGAGATAGCAGTTTTTCAAGCATCCTGCAGGACTTACATTTCCATTGGTGGAAGCCTTTGTAGCAATCAAGGCCTCTTCCCTAATAAATTTGTGATGAAGAGTAATTGTCTTGCAAAATGATTGGGGAGATACTGTGGTTTATATGATAAAATTATATAGTTGGCAGAAGTTACAAATTGAGTGGTACAAAAAATGGATCAGTAGGAGAAAAAAAAACCAGTTAAAACACATATTTTTCTTTACTTTGGACAGCGTATATAAACAACCTATTGTTTTTGGGTTACCACATTCAACCCACAGAGGGGAAATGGTTATACAGGCACTTGGGTACTTTCACACTAAATTTTTTTTTCTTTTGAGGAATGATATATTTTTCACGTGTGAAGGTGCCTTTTTCTGTTTGCAAATGTTTTCTTCTGTGAATAAAACTGTAAGTATAGATCTAAGGAAAAAAGTATTTTTAGAGAATGACCTACTCTCAATGTGATGTTTCTGGTTCCTCTGTGTACCCAACTACCCTTCTCATGCCTTAATAGTTGTCTCCTTCTCTTGGCTGATATAGTGAGCAAAATTGTGGAGTTAAGGGGTTTTTCAGTTTAGGTTTTTTAATTAAGGCTTTAAATGTACTACATTTGGAAATACTGCAGAACAGAATATTCTTTGTTACCTAGATTGTGAATGTCCTGCCTGCATGCCAGTGCTGTTTGTAAGGCCTCCTCACTCTCATTTTACCAAGTTTTGCTTTAATTAGAAAGAGATATCAAGAATCATGTGTCTTCTGGAAGGACTGCCAGAGTGTACTCGACAAAGTTCTAATAAAACGTGGAGGATTATCGTGCCTGTCTGGCTAATTAGAGAACTTAAAATTAGATCTTTGAAAGATTTTAAAGGAACTAAGCAACCAAATTGCAATATTAAATAGCTGTGATGGTGAGTCATGGGATGTTCACATAGCTCACTTTAGACACCTAACTCCAGCTACAGCTGGAGCTTCGAATGCCTAAATTGTGGAGAGACAATGGCAATCACCTAAGTTAGGTGTCTCCAGTTATGTAATAGCCTGATTTCTCTAAGGTTGTTTAACTTAATGATAATAGTGGTTTTTCTTGTCCTTATAAATCCCTTCCTGAGCTCCAGATTTCCCTTGGCAATGTAGCTAAAGACTAGTGGGCATTTCTAAGTCCTTTCTTTAATACTTCTTTTTACTTCTGAGAAGTGAGGACAAAATTCTAAATCATAACTTCCCCAAGTTTCTCCCACCTAATTTTGTGCTCCCACAAGTCTTGAAGTGGACAGGATGGCATATTTTTGGTGTCCATGAGAATTTTAACTGGGAAAAAAAAATAGTTGAAACGGATTTAATTAATCAATTTTAATTTCATTATTTTGAAAGTGTTTTAGAGATTTAAATAGCAACAGCAACAATAAAAGAGATGTCCAAAGGAAGATTGTTATTGTGCTCAATGGTACAGTGGATTACTTTGAGTTATTTAAATAACAACATTTTTTGTGTCTTACTGGTGGTAATAGTTACCTGAGTCTGTCCAAATTTGCCTGAAAGTTGACTTGAACTAAGATTTACCATATTCTCCTGGGACATTCTGAAGCTCTTGTGGCGTAAACCTGCACAGTGACATTAAATCCTCAGATAATGCTTTAAGGTAATGCTATTATTTTAAACCTGGAATGCCTGAGAAATGCCTCTTCAGCCAACACTCTTTTCCCACAATTCTTAAGATTGTTGTATTTCAGTAAACAAGTAAATATGAATTTTTCATTTATTTTGTACATTTGCTTTTGATTAATAATCGTGAGTTTTGAGGAGTTAGTAAATTTTTCTTTTCATTTTTGAAATCCAGGCCAGAGTTCTTTGAACTTAAAACACCTGAGGTGATAGTTTATGGCTGGTTTCTGATTCCATGCAAAAAGGGCAGATTGCAGGTAGCTCTATAGACAAAAGTACACAGTTAAGCGAGAGAAGAATATTGTACTGAGATACACTGAGAATACTGGATGACAGAGCAAATGAGATTTAAAACTAATAAGAATTGGAGTGAAGATTTTAGCCTGTAAAGTGTTCCCCAAAACAGCCAAATGGGCCGTGTGTAGCAATCAGTAAATAATAAGAATAAATGAATGAAATTAAATGAATTAAAAGAAACCAAAAAAGATGGCAGGAAAAAACGATCTTGCACAATGTCAGATATTTATTTCAATGTGTTAGAAAAGGAAAACTGATTCACAGCAGATGCTGCAGCTTTTCCACACAGATTTGAAAGAGGCCTGCATTCTGCAGAAGTTGACTTAGCCTAAGCCCTTGTTTTTCTCTGCTTTTAAGTTCTTTCTTTCTCTATAATTACTAGGAGAACTTAAGAAGATGTAACAATTTGGGGGAGGGTGGAAATATCTGTAAGACCAGGACAGGCAATGAGATACTACAGGCAGTGGGAAGCATATGCCTGTATGTCGTTTTGTCATTTGGTTTTACAGGACTGCATATATGGGGAAGAAGTTCCATTTTCATTAAGTCGGTTGGGGCAGACATTTGTCCTTCAATGCACAAATTTCCTGTTTTACAGAAGAGAGCAGAAGTATATATGCAAATCAGTTTTCATGTCACTGAAAAGGAGACAAGGCCTGAGAAATGTTGGTGCTCCCTGCTCCATGCTCCTGACATTCCCACAGCTAGAAGGATTAGATGATGTCGTGGCAGGGGGGTACACAGAACTGGAATTAATTTTGGCTATATCTAGTCTAGAGTATAAGGCTATAGTTTGGTCAGATTTTTTCCCTTTCTCATAGTGGTATGCTCCAACCATTTAACTTACTGCTAGGATATACTCAAGCAGCTGCAGACAAGTTTTTGTAAAGTTGTCAATATCCTCATTACAGACCCCAAACAAAAGCCTAGTCTGTCAAAAATGAAGAATATCAATATACAGAATGCATTTTATAGTTGTGTGGTGGCCTTCAGCAAGAAGTGAATTCAGCTAGAGAACAATAAATAAATAGAATATAGTAGCTTACCTATCAATAAAGCACAACTGTTCTTCTTCAAGATAGCTTGAAGTAATACTTGTGGTGGTTTTTCTTCAGGATAGGTCTCTGTTGGGGTTCAGAGCTCTCTTTGGTCTTATTTAAGTGCTATTTTATCAGTCAGAAAAAAATAGTATTAAGCTGTAATATAATTCTGCTAAAACAGATTAGAGTAAAGATTTAATATGCTTTTCGCTGTGAAGAATCTGATACCCACCATGTAGTGCTGTAATAAAATGGAAACAAATGAGCCAACTCGAAGTTATGACTCTCCGTGGTTTTTAGGTCTCTCATACATTTTTATAAAACATATATGAGAATTTCTGAACTGTTAAATTGTGTGGGGTTTTTTAATGAAATTATGCTCCAACACATGTCTAAAACAAAATTCTGTTTGCAGTTCTGTGTGCAGTGTAAAATACTACTACTTCACCATGAATTCCCTATCTGCTGAGCAAAATTTAAAATCAAATAACTATTTTACGTAAGTAAATATATGCTAAAATAATGATGTGTTCTTTATTCAGGGAGTTGCTGATCTTGCAGGTTAAATATTCTGTGCAAAAGTGGAGTTTTTTCTAGACATTGTTTTGTGGAGGTGTTTGTTTGTTTGTTTGTTTGTTTGGGGTGTTTTGTAAATATTTATTGATGTGAACACTAGTAAAATCTTTGTGTAGACAGGCATCTCTGAAACAAGCTACATGTAGCTCCTAGTGTTCACAGAAGAGTAAACAGGATGGCTTATGAGTAATAAACATACAGTTCACTTGAGTAATAATGGCAATGATTCGCCTCTGCTTTCATGCATCAAACTGGAAGTGGATTGCCATCATCTTCTCCCATAAAATTATTATTTTTTTCTTCATGTAAGGCTATTGCAGGTTTGGGGATTTTGCTGGTTTTTAAGTGATGGAATGTTCATCATTACGCTCCTACTAAATGTCTTTTCCTCTGAGACACAAAAAGCTGTCTAAAGAGAAGGTTATTAAGGAATGACTACCAACTCTGGTAATTTAAGTTTAGCGTTTGGCATTCTTTGCCTTCCAAGACCATTATAAATGCTGGTAGTTTATTTTTACTCGTAAGTTAGCTTTGCCTCAGAACAAACATCCCTAAAATGCATTAGCCTTACAGCAAAGGAATGGAAACCTATGAAGCAGGAAGCCTTACAATGTCTTCAGGGAAATCTTGAGTGCTTTTGAGAATGATTTATTTTCAAAGGGCTTAAGCAAAATCATCTCCAGAAAAGATATGAATGTTTCAGGCAATGTGCAGGGAAAAGACATTGTGGCTCAAGCATGGACTTTGCCTTCTACAAATTATTTTGCTATAGCTGCAGAACCTTTGTATTTTTACAGGCAGTCATTCACAGAAGAGCACAGGTTATCAAGGGTGTGACAGATTTACAAGCTGTTAGATAAAGCATTAGAAACTGTAAGTCAATGCAGTCTGTGAATACATTAGGCCTCTGACTGGCTAAAACAGGTATTATAAGTGTAAGCACAGTATATTTAGGTCAGAAATTTTACAGAAACAATGGATTCTGTTTCACAGACTAGAGGGAGCACCAGTAGACATCGGTAGGGGTGGTAGTGCATCAGAGCCCCCAGAAACAAGATTGTCTCAGCAGAGCAAATGTTCCCAATGATATAATAGGGGAAAATGGTGTATTCTTAATTAGGAGTGATACTTGAAGAAACCAAAATCCCATAGGTAAAGAGCCAATTACAAAAAGCGTATGTGTGGCTAGAAGTCAACATGTGAGCATAAGTATTTCTGCTCTGTGAGCCAGTTTGAAAAATAGGAATTTCTTTCCGGATCTTTCTCAGATCTACTCTGCCTCTCTTTCTCTCTTTTCTTTCTATTGAAAGAAGTAGTTTCAGCCTAAAAACTATAGAAATTTTTGCCCTTCAATTTTTATTTCACAAGAACTTGCACAATCTTCAAGTTCTAGATAAGAGCTTATATGGATGGTTATGCAAACGAGTCCTTTTGGTTTTTGTTTTTTTTCTAAGAGGTGTTAAGTGGGAGCTTGAGTTTCATTTTTGAAAGTGATTTAGATACTTGAGGGAGAAAGTCCCGTTCACTGTTGGTGAGGGTTAGATCCTTAAATTAATGGATGCCCTTTATGGCCTTTTTTACGGTTTTCTCCCATATCATTTATAATAATCTTGAGATAAATATTTTAGTTCTTGATAGGCATGACCCTTCATTCTTTACTTCCTCTTTTCAGTAGCAGCTGTTTAGATGGCAACTTAACTTGCCTAGATTCTTGCCAAATTCCTTGTGGCAATTCTCAGGTCAACTGGGTATTTCTTCCTCCTTGCAAATGAAGCAGGATATGTTCTCTGGACCAAATGCTGTTGCTACTACAATAAAGCTTGTTGACACTGCTGACATTTTTTAAGTTTTGAAGAATGACATAAAAATTGGGCTTTAAAGAGGGCAAATTACTGAGCTCCTAATTTAGATTGTTATTACTCCCTAAAAGTAAAATTTGAAAACTGTTAGCTGGGGAGAATAGGTAGCAGGTGTTGTAAAGCATAATGTAGATCTATCCCTCTGAAAGCTCCTTAAGTTCTTCTGTTACTAGTTTCCCTAATGAGATGTGTATATTTACTGCTGCTTAAGAATACAAGGTGGAGTTTCTTGCTTGAAGAAAATTGTGAGAGATGACCTGAGACCAGTGTATGTGGTTCTGATCTATTGGCTCAAAAGCACTATGTGAAGGNTTGAGTAGTAAATAAATAGTTGTAGAGATATTCCAGACAATTAACTGAATCAGCTCTACTGTTCATGATGGAATGAAGGTTGTATGCCCTGGGTTCCTTTGAAGCAGGATGTTTATCAATGTTAGTGGATGAATACAAAGTTCTGCAATATACATGGAATTCTGTATCCTACCATTTAGTCTTAGTGTCTTCACTCTCAAACATTTGTATTTAGATTAATTTGTAACAAAAAAATAAACTGGGAAGTGTTGACTTTTGTATATGTTGACTTGCTTTCAGCATTGTGACCAGAATTGTTCAATAGCACCAATGAAAATAGTCTAAATTTCCCACTTGAGTTTTTGTATAGCTTTCTTAAGTTCTCTTGATGGAAATTGGTGAACTCTAAATTGCTTTTTACTGTTTTGTTATAACTTTCTTGAAAGAATCTTAAAAAAAAAAAAAAAAGAAAGAAAGAAAATTTAATTGCAATGAGTGATAAGCTGTGTGGCTATGTTCACCCTTCAGTAGATCATGTCAGAATGTTCAATACAATTTTACTAGGTAAATATC
>VWYO01028454.1:0-37677 GCA_013400275.1 Rhadina sibilatrix | reverse complement strand
ACATCTGTGTATGTGTGTTTGTGCATATGTATATTTATAAACACAAGAAAATATGTTTTCTTTCTATAAAATGGCAATTACCAAGTTGGGAAAATAAGGAGTTGGAAATTATTGAGATACTTGAAATCTACTTGATAGCTTACTGNAAAAAAGAAAGAAAGAAAATTTAATTGCAATGAGTGATAAGCTGTGTGGCTATGTTCACCCTTCAGTAGATCATGTCAGAATGTTCAATACAATTTTACTAGGTAAATATCACTCTATAGTTTCCCTCAGTAGACAAGCATTAGAACACACAGACTTCTTAAAGTATGTTGGAATAACATAAATTCCTAGAATAAAAATATTTATCTCATGAAAGTTAGGAGGAGCTGAAAATACTGTCTGTGGAGTTCACCAAGTTGAAGATGCAGTCTCTTCCAGCCTGAGCAAAGGCTCGCAGAAATTTTAAGAACCCTTCAAGATGTACAATCAAATAAATTTAACAGTCCTCCTTCTATTGAAATCTATTCTTTAGAAATGAAGTTTCTTCCAAAACTGGAGAGTTTACAAACTTCATGTGTTTTTTTTGCAAATGTAACATACTTCTCTAAGAGTTAATAACTCAAAACTTTCAGATATTTAACCTGTTATCATAGCCATAACTGATCGTTTCCATTATGGAATGACAGGAATATTGTATACCATGATCAGCATAATAGTTTTCACAAAAGTCATGAAATAAAACATTTTTAGACATCTATATCATTATTTCATTAATAGCAAGAAATGTTTGAATGTGAAACAGATATTTTCAGTGGTAAAAGCTTACTTTCGCTCATTGTCTTCAAATTTCGCAAAATAAAATACTCAACTATTGAAAGATTTGGACAAGAGAGCAGAAAGCTTTGTGGAGGAAAATGTCTGTTTCTTCTCTCCAAGAAGATACATGGATGTAAAGCTGTGAATTTTTAATTGATGCTGTTTTATCTTGGAACTAGTGTAGCTGAATAGAAGTTCTGTTAATAGAATGACCACCCAGAGAAATATTTCAAAATTCTGTGATTGCAAGTAATTAATGATAGCGAAGTGTTCACAAGACATGATAAAGGAAAAAAAAAAAAAACAACACAATGAAGTCTGTAGATTTAATATATAGATTACTGCTTACATTTAAGTGTAAGTACATTTTACTGTATACATTTAAGTGTATAGATTTAATTGCAGCCACTGTAGATGAAGATATTCCTCTAAAGTATAATTCCTAGTTTTGAGTCACATCCTTCCAAAAAATCTCGAGAGTTTAAAGTATGTGTAAGGTACGGAATATTATCACACTGTTGAGATATATTCACACATTTCAAGCATATTAGAGTATATGTTTTGTTCCTTTGTGGGCAACTTCTTTATCTCTACTGTACTTCTTGGAACACAAACTGTGTCTTTAAAAGAAGAAGAAAAGAAAAAAGGGCAGCATACTGTATATGCCAGCTAGCCCTGGTTTTTTTAACACATGATTATTTTATTGGGGTGTACATTAATTAATCCTGAAATAAGATCCTGTGTGACATTCAAAGTTGTGTTGAGTAGTGCAGAGTTTAAATATTTTAGTTTTACAACTCTGTTATGCTGGCAGCAAACAATAGTATCTCAGTGAAGTCAGCATATGAACACTGCTTGTGATGACATCTGGAAGGCATGTTTTATCTATAAGCACAGTTGTAGACAAATGAAAGCAGACAGATGTAAGGCTGGTGTGGCATCTTTGCCTCAAGCATTCTCTGGCTGTACATTTTCCAGTGTGTCAAAAACAGGGAGCTTTTTTCTAGAATAAAAACATTCTGTCACATCTGTACACCAACTACTGTGCTGCCTTCTCTGAGCTCTGAGGTGTAAAATGGTAGATATTATTCAAAATTTAACACAAAGCCAAATTTCAAAATGCTGGGAACTACCTGGGTGTTTAGAGAATGAGTCACCAAGGGACAATAAAAAACAAATTATGAGCTTACATTCCTAGTGTTTCCAATACTGCACAGTAGGGAGATAGTTTTGGTGTTTATGGCAAGGATATGCAGATATTTCTAAAAGTACCTTTCACACTGATATTTCATTTAAGTAACAAATGCATTTGAGGGAGGATGAGAAAAAAAAAATCTGTGTAACAAGATCTATAAATGCCTCATTCTTTAAAAAGTGTTGTCTGAATCTTAGAACAAGTCATACTTGTTGGGTGTAGTGACACTTTTAACAGTCCTGATGTTCCCCTGTATAGAATTAATTTTCTGAAGAGAAAAGTACTATTTGTTTGCAGGAGATAAGCAGGGGGGAAAAGTGTGGACATTATTGTATGTGTGTGGTTTTGGTGTTGTTTTTTTGGTTTTTTGGTTTTGTGTGTTTGTTTGTTTGTTTTTGGTTTTGGGGTTTTTTTGGGGGGGGGTTGGTTTTTTGTGGGGTTTTTTGTTGTTTTGTTTTGTTTTGGGGGGTTGTTTGTTTGTTGGTTTGTTTGTGTTTTGTTTTTGGGGTTTTTTTAATTAGTTGCTTTCCTGTAGTTTTCACCAGGGATCTGAGCTGATACAAGCAGTAAAATGCACTGCACCTGCTCTGGTGCATGCAATTTAGTCACAAGTGTCTGGAGGTTTGTGGATGAAATATTCCATCCAGTGTATGTGTCACCTAAGCTTTTGCTAATTACATTTAAGTGTATTTTTTAAGGAACTGGAAACCCTGGGTAGAATCCAGCCTTTGCTAGAAAGGTTTCATGTATTGTATTATATTGTAAGCTAAGCAAGAATAAAATAAAACAACAAAACAAACAAAAACCCAAACCAAAATAAAATAAAAACAAACAAACAAAAAAGCACAACAAGAAAAACCAGACGTATAAAAGGAGTTGTGCATTGGTACATTTAAGTCAGCAGTAGCAGAAACTGCAGAGATATAACAGCAATCAGAAGAGAAGTCCAGAATCACTCACCAACCCTTTTTACTTTCTTGGTATCCTTTGCCTGAATAGAATCTCTCTGCTTTCCATTACAGCATATCTTTCTACTCTGGAAAAATCAGTAGCAAAAGGTGGTGAAGTGCACAAGTTTTTTAGTAATAGAGAATCATTACGCTATTAACCTGGGAAATACAGTTGTCCATTTCCTGTTTGTCCCCACCGCAGTACCATCAATCTATTCAGAGTGCTTTGTATTCAGAGCCCAAGGGCCCCAGATAAGTGCCTTTGTGTACATAAAATGGCACTTTTTTGTTTTACATGCTGTTAGCATAGGGCAAAGGAAGTGAGTGTGTAATCGCATATGTACAGCAAATAGCCATTTGTACCTGCAAGGAGCAAATGGGCCCACTCAGATGGATTGGTTGGCCTTTAATAGCACTTGAGTGAGCTGATAGGCAGACATAGATGTACCTGTTACACCAGAGACCTGAGGCCCTTGTACCTTTGCATGACTTTTCACTTAAAAACTACTGTTTGTGGTTCAGTGGCTCCATCACTCTATTTGTGTTCCTTTGCTTGTAAGACCATGGGCTGCTCCTGAGAGTCCTGGTTTCTAAAATTTTAATGCTGTAATGCTGACCCCTTGGTAATGTTCCTATATTGGAAAGCACATTAGCGTTAACTTGAAGGAAGTATTTTAACAGCCAGCAGTAAATATTTTACTTTGTTCTTCTCAGCATGTTTTTGTCTAGGTTTGGGGGTTTTTTAGTGTCCAAACTATAACAGAAGTAACAAATCCTATAGTCTGACCACAGACCATGGTTTCACAGCCACTAAAAATTCGTGTCTCATCAGCTAACTCATTGAACAGAGCAGTGAAGATATAGAGACTGCAAAAGATGTAGGTACTCTATGTACATTGACACATCATCAATCACCCATACAAAACTAAATAATTAAATTCAGTATTCTGTGATTTGTTGGTTGTGTTGTTACTACAGTAATTTTATTGCATTATGGTAGCAAACATTTCCACTCAGGTTAGTATTTCTGGCCTTTTAAAAATGTCTAGGGTAAGAATAGCCTTGACCTGTGTACAATATGCTGCAAACTTACTGAAAACCCATCTGAGACCAGAACTACTGTAATTTCCTTACAATTGACTGATCTTTTACTTCCGATGCAACAAATCCACCTTTTCTTGTCTACTACATTAACTGGGTTTTGTGGTTTAGAAAACATTTTGGAAGTCTCTTTTCTGTAGCTCCTTTTTTTTTTTTAGTGTCCCACAAAACTAATTGGCAACAGATTTTAATTGCATAATTTGTTGGAGTTTTTTTCATATATATGGGTTATAATTTAAAATATGTTAAAATTCAGAGGTCCAACCTCAGAATTTGTGCGTGCCTGTGCTAAAAGCAATGCAGATACAGTGTCAGTACTGGTCTACCTATATATATCAAAAGTAAGTACTTTGATAAGTTTATTTACATATATATGTTAATATGTATAAGTACAAGAAATTTTACTCTATAGTACAATCTGAATGGAGGCCTGCAGTCAGTGGTGTTCCCCAAGGATCAGTACTGGGTCCAGTCTCATTCAACTTATTCATCGGTGACCTGGAGGAAGGGATCAAATGCACCCTCAGCAAGTTTGTTGGTGTCACTAAACTGGGGGCAGTGGCTGATCCACCTGAAGGCTCTGCTGCCATTCCATGGGACCTTGATCAGCTGGAGGGTTGGGCAGAGAGAAACCTAATGAGGCTCAACAAGGGCAAGGGCCAGGTCCTGCACCTGGGGAGGAGCAGCCCCAAGTGCCAGCACAGAGCAGCTCTGTGGGAAAGGATCTGGGACTCCTGGTGGATCACAAGTTGTCCATGAGCCGTCAGTGCCCCTGAGGCCAGGAGGGCCAATGGAATCCTGGGGTGCTCTGGGAAGAGTGTGGCCAGCAGGTCGAGGGAGGTGACCCTTCCCCTCTCTCAGCCCCAGTGAGGCCACACCTGGAGTGCTGTGTGCAGTCCTGGGCTCCTCAGCACAAGAGAGACAAGGAGCTGCTGGAGAGGGTGCATTGGAGAGCCACAGGGATGGTCAGGGGTCTGGAGCGTCTCTCTTATGAGGAGAGACTCTGGCAGCTGGGCCTGTTTGGTCTGGAGAAGACTGAGAGGGGATCTCATCAATACATACAAATATCTCAAAGGTAGATGTCAGGAATATGGTGCCAGGCTCTTTTCAGTGGTGCTCAAAGCCAGAATGTGGAGTAATAACCCTAAACTAAACCACAAGAAGCTTCACCTCAAGCTGAGGAACAGCTTCTGTTCTCTTCACTGAGGGTGGCAGAGCACTGGAACAGGCTGCCTGGGAAGATCATGGAATCTTTCTCTCGAGAGACATTCAAAGCCCACTTGGACTGTTTCCTGTGGCAGCAGATTAGACTAGATGATCTCCAAAGGTTCCTTCCAACCTTAAAAATTCTGTGATTCTAACAATTCTGAAATTAATATTGTAAGTAAATAGATATTGCAGTCTTCATTGACTGTTATGGAGGTTCAAGTTTTTCCTTATTTTATAATGACAGTTAATTGTTAATTCATGTCTATTTTTGTCTGTCTTATTGGAGATTGCTACTGGAGATTGGAGATTATCTCAAAAGGACAGTTTTGTACAAAAGTAGAATACAGACTTGCTATTTTGTGTAGTAGCTAGTATGCCACTAGCATAAACTAACATAACCTTTAACAAAATATGCACTGATAACAGCTTAGTGCTGTGTGGGGTTTTTCTTTCTTCTCAAGAGAGAACCGGTGGTCTCTAAATGATCTTTAAAGCTAGGGGTGTTTTTCTTGGGTTCCTAAGCATGATCCAGTGATCTGGCATAATTGATTCTGACTGGCAATGTTTTGACAGTAGAACCTCAGAGCTGAGGCACAGCAGTGAATACTGCAGGTCATCCCAGACACATTTTCAGTGTGGCTGACTGTGCCACAATTGGTACATGCCCACACTTTGGGTCTCATTCTTGTCAGACAGGTTGCTGCTTCTTGTATTGCTATGGCATTGGTTCTGTTGAGGACAGCACAGATGATACAGGGCTCCCAGAGTCTGATTCTGATCAGTGTGCCTCTAGTTAGTTTGAACTTTCCCTTACCACTAACTTGCACGGACACCAAATATCCACATATACATTGTGACTTGGATTTTGGGAACTTACAATGGAAAGATGCTCTTAGGCCACGTGAGACAAGTGGAAGGTTTTTGTAATTCCCTTTTGTCATCACCATGACTAATTTCCCCTTAATTTTTTTCTAAACAAAAAACCAATTCATTATATAGCTTTGACTTTAGAGGTGGGCTGTCAGGAGAGTTGAAAATCTGCTGCACCTCATGCATTATATTGAGTTCTTCTTCTAGTATATGAAGATGTATAAACTTACACACACACATTACTAATAGTAGAGTGTCATGCTTTTATGTTCCCTTTCATGGAATAAAACTAACCTGTGTCTTCGTCTATATGCTCAGTTCATTCTGCTTAGCTCAGCTGATAGCTGTCAATAGTCCAGGAATGATATTTCTTCTCCCCTACACAAAGTGACAAGCTCTCTTTTCCTACTGCAAAAGGAGATTTATTTTAATACATAATGTTACCATCTTGGTGGTACAAAACCAAGCTTAATGTGCTCTTGTGCTCTTGTGCAGTACACCAGCATCCATGTGGCTAATTCAGGTCTTGTGCTTCCTCGGCTGAAATCACCTCTACAGGAGATGATCTGCACTTATTACAACTAAAAGTTCTTTCATCTTATAATTTGCATTAAAGGATGTTTTTAGGCAGAAAATTCTTCAGTGCTCACTGAAGGATAAAAACAGAGATTAAGTAATAGACCATCCAGGAAAAAGGTCACAATTTAAATTCTTTCTGCCTGAGTGTTGTAAGTGTAGGTATTTTCCTTTTTGTCTTCCACCTGTTTCTAGTCTTACTTGTCTCTTCTTTGTGCTGTTATGAAACAGTGACAACTCACATTTAACATGTCTGCAGTGAGGTGTACCTCAGCCTCTGTAGTCCCCATGGCTTGCAGAATTTTATTATTTTAAACAAAATGCAAGCAATCTCTTTAAGGAGATCGTTGTTGGATGGAAGCAATGCATAATGCAGTCAGAAACTCTGGTTACCCTCCATTTTATGAATGAGTGCACAATTTTTATTGGTTTTGGCACATCCCTGTGGTATCCTGGCAACTTTGGGAAGAGCATCTCATATGAGGTACATTTTGTGTAGAAAGGTGTGGCCAGTCATTCTGCTTGGTAGAAGGGACTAGGTGGCTAGAACATAGCTGAAGTGTGAAATAGGGAAAGTACAGCAGCAGGATCAAAAATAAGGAATAAGGAATAAAAAATTTATAAATTATAGTATTTCTATTATATTTATACTTTATCTAATGAGACACTTCTAGGATTCAATTAGTCCACTGTGGTTCAGAGATAACTGAGGATGCAGCATAGGAAGAGTATTACACTATTGAATTGTACTTATCTCTTGTTAATTAATCTATTATTTATCTGCATTGCCATTCACTTTGCCAATGTGATAGGGTTTTTTTTTGCCTGTATGAAATCTCAAGATATTTAGACATTATTTTTTGTCAGGGAGGAGCTGGATGACTTTGTCTTTTCTATAGCAGTGGATATGGATGTGCGTGTAGCTCAGGTGTGGCAGCTCCCTCCACATAGACCTGCCTCTCCTTCACACACAAGGTGATTTCTAGACTGGACCTGATTTAAGGTAATCTGGTTCACTGAGAGGGGGTAGGCAAAAAGCAAAAAGCGAACCTAGGCATGTTGTGAGTCAGGTAGAACTTGATTTTGAAGCAAATCTCTCTCATTTGCCATATTGATTATGATATTTCATTCCAGAGATTACACTCATTTTTCCTTCATTGCTTTGCTTGTCATTGCTTTACTTTTAAAATGTTTACTAGCTGTATTGTCAGCCAATGGGTACAGACTCACTGGGACCGAAGGATGCTTTCGATCCTTTAAGAATTCCTAATTGGTTTTGTATGATACATTTGGCAGAAGATTTATCCAAACCCATTAATTCAATATTGGTAAGGAAATGGACTGTAATGATGGCAAAAATTGTTATCAGAGAAAGGGTAAATACATTTGGCATACATCCTTGTACTCATTATTTGCACACAAATATCAGTAGGGCTTGGACAAGGAGCACAGGAGGATTTGCCACCATGTGTCCTTGTAGAGGAAATTACCTTCTTTTGAATTTTCAATAAGGACTTGAAACATCAGAAGGTTTTTATAATTACATAGCCCAGCAATCTCCACATATGGAATATTGAAGTCAAAATTGCAATATGAATCCTATGGCAGTCCCTTATAATTCCGGGGAGAAAAAAAAAAAGTAATAATTTGAAAATAGTAATTTTCTTTTTCCCAGAATGCATGAGCTGAAAAATTTCAGAATTGTGAGTGGTTTTGAATAACAAGAGATCTGGATTTAATCAGATTAGATTTTATGATTAAGACACAAAAAAATTCTAGTTTTATAATCAAGTGAAAATAAAGTAATATATGGAGACCTTTTACTTGGAGATATTTAAATAAAATGTGAGTTAGTAGGGAAAGTCTTCCAGCTGTTGTGCACAGCATAAGAAAACTAAAGCTTTGAAGCTCTGTGTTTGGTGACACAACAGCAGGTGAAAACACAATGATTTCTATCAGACCTGAGTGCACTTGATGTTGAACCCTTCTTGGAAGGGGGCCTACCTACTTTGGCCCATGCAAAATTTCCACATATGCTCCCTAGTAGTTTCCTCAGGCCAAGAAACCAGAATGTCACTTAGGCAGGAGAAAAGGATATATACGATTTGTGTTTATGTAGAAAAGTGTGCATTTAGGCCTGGACTCAGGAAGGGCACAGGTTCAGGTCTGCTCTTCTGTGATAATCCAAGGTAAGTCTTGAGGGTATGACATTGTTTCCACTGGCTTCATTAATATCAGATTTCACTCCTAATATTTTTTGCATGTCATTAAAAGTAAAATCTTAGGCAAAGCATTTGGCTGTGGCTTAAGAACTCTTCCTAGAGATCTAAATGCTAACTGTATGTGAATACTGATAAACTCTATCTCCAATGTTGTTTCCCTTAGCTTCCTAATACCTGCTTGAATTAGTTTTACATGTCTTGTTAGATATTTTTCACAAGAAAATTCTCTCTTTTATATGAACTTTACCTATGATTTACCAGTATTTTCAGTAGTATTTAGACACAAAAACCCCATTTGACAAACAACTCCAAATGACTTGGATTCTATCATACTTGAATAACAGCAGTTAGTATATTTACCTGCCAGATAGTAATATTTCAGTTAAGAAATTTTTTGTTCAACTGCAGCAGAAAAAAAAAACCCTAAGAAGAAAATGGACTCTACAGCTGTGATGCTTATAAGGGTGAGGTGAAATTACCTTTATTTCTGATATATAAGATAGCAAGATTTTCAAGATGATATATAGTTTTATATCTCTACCCTGACTCCCATTGCCGAAAAATGACAGATAAGCTGCAGCAAAACTAATTGTACTAAAACTAAAGTATCTAATTGTTTAGGAGATCTCAAATTTTAAAAGAAGATTGTCTTCAGATTTTTCTTAATTACAAAATAGCCCAGTTATCTAATATACAGGTTTAAAGATGTCTTTAAAATGGGTGGTTGTGCCATAGCCAGTTGGATTGCTTAAGGAGCTGAACAGTGATAAGTATTAAAACAATTCTTAACACTGAAGAGTAGTTAAAACATATTGTTTTAGTTTTGACTTTGAATTCATAATTAGTTGCTATTAAAATACCTATTTTACGTTTTATGTAAAATCCAGGCGCCATTATATGTTTGTACTCTTGATACTTGTCTCCATAGATGTGTTCATTTGCATCTATAATTAGAATCCAAAGTCTTAGGATTCAGCCTCTTTTTACTGTATCATGTAAGTAAACATTTGAGCCAATGCTGAAACTTATTATCAGGACATTTTAAATATATTGTTATGCCTGAACTATGTTCTTACTGAATCTTTTTTACACTACTCAGTGATTTTTTAAAAAAATAGAATGCATTTAGCATTTTCTGGGCTTGATATTTTCTTCCACAAGCAGAATGAAATTTTTAAACTTTTTCTGCTGCCACCTGCATTATCAACATTTAACTTTACATTTTTTACAGTAAAAAAGCTGCACTCATGTCTACTGTTCATGGGAAGATCTGGGGAAGAAATAAGAGCTAGCAAAATTAGAATGCAATTTAATTTGGCATACATTGCTATTAAACTGGGATGAAAACTTCTAGCTTCCTATCCAGTTGTCCTGCATTATTTATAAAGTCATTGTTTGACACTGAAATTGGGAACATGGGCAGATAGTAGAGTGTGGGTACAATATGCCTTAAGTCTTGTCAGAAGACCTATCTGTGTGTTTAGGAGAAATTGTGTACTATGATGATTGTGCTGATCTGAAACATGGAATAATTATTAAATTTGCTTAGGATGGGCACTATTCCTGTGTTTAGTTTGCAAGCTCTAAATTCAAAAGTTGTGTGGTTTTTCAAAATCAAAACCACACATAATTTTTCTTTAGTGACACAGAAAGCTAAGAAATGAAAAATTGTAAGAACTTATAGGAATATGATATTGAGAAACTCATAGCATATCTCCTAGCATAACTTTAGGAATTGTGAGGCTGTCAGTATCATGCTGTCCTTCAGGTTCTCACAGTAGTACAGTACAGTCTTTAGACACTGTTCTTTCCTTTTGAGCAGTGACTCTCAGTGTAGTTTTATGTTACATTGTAAAATATTCCCAACATGAATCCTGAATTGCACTGAGGAATGAGGATAAAAGACAATGTTTGGTTTATTAATTTCTAGTAGATTAGAACTACAAATGTTTGCCATGTTTTTAATTTGAGAAGTAGAGAGAATCACATCAGCTTTTAATTATGCATTTTGTGTAATGCAGCCCTGAATAGAGCAGAGCAAAATTAAAATTGTGGATCAAATGCTAAATCTGAGTAGTGACTGAAGTGAGCTGTAGTGTAATGCTAATGGTTTTGTGTCTTCTGGCATTATGTCAATAATAGCTCTAATCACATTAAAGAGAGAGCCCATTAGCTTATTCTCTTCGGCAGCATGCACCATAGCAACATATTGTCAGCCTTGAAATAACTGGAAATTTTTTTCCAAAGCATTGCTGTCTATGACTTAAGGAGGGTGTGGTATTAAGGCTCATAATAAAAAAATCCCTAAACCTTGGAAAGCTTTCTCTGTATCTACTTAATTAAGCCTCTGTTTGCTTCCATTTAATTTAAGAACTTTAATTTCTACTTGTTGCCTGATTTAGGTGGTTTTAGTGAGAATCCATGACAGTTTTGTGAGACAGAGTGATTCTTACACTGACTGTACCTGAAAAATTAGCTTTTACAGGATTTGAACTTGAGGGCAGGGACTTTTTCAGTAATGTTTATTAAGTGACTTTTCTGTCAACCTGTTCCAGCATGTATCATTGCTTTTATGTTATTACGTGTGCATGGAAAATCTGCAATCACATTGACCAACCTTCCCTTTTTATCCATTTAGCATTCCCTCCAGAATATACCATAGACTAGATGGTTATTCATAATGAAAACCAACCCAAACCAAACAAATCCAAAACAATAGTCAAACATGCTTTTATTCAGTCAGACTGATCCGCAAAACTCAGTTTTTAGATCCAGTTACACTTGAAATATATCACATGAAGGTGACAGAATTTTTCACAATGTATACCAGAGCATTAGCTGAATTTAGAGTAGAGAGACAAATTCTGGCCTTGAATGCTCACATATATGTCTTGTCAGCTTCAGTAGAGATTGTGAGTCTTTATGTGTGCTGGGAAAATTTGACCACTGTATTCCTACACCTTTCTCTGCTGGCTCAGCTCAACAGCCAATGATTTCCTCTATCTCCCACCACAGGCTGCTCATCATGGGTAATACAACCTCTTCTTCTCTAGCTTTTGCTATTAGATATAGTCTATGCTTTGTTGGTGTGTCTGTTTCTTTTCAGGTCTCAGTTGCGAACATTCCTTTTACCTGTGCATCTTAATTCCTCCTTCTGCTGTTATTTACAATTTCAGTGTAACACTAGAATATAAGTCTGTGCAGCATTTTAGGATACAGCTTGTTTGAAAGAGGCTGTACTAAATAAAACTCTGGTTTATGTCTGCACAGAGAACTATATCCTGGATATCTCCCTAATATATCTATAAATCATTTGCCACATAAATGACTGATTCCATTTGATACCAATTTTAGTTTTACTTACTGGGTTTGCAGAGTGTTTTATTTCTTTTGCATCACGAGTAGTGTATTACCAGGAAAAAAAAAAAAAAAAAANACACCGGTCGAATTACCAGAAAAAAAAAAAAAAAAAAAAAAACAAAAAACAAACAGATACTTGAAATGGATCCTAGTTACAGCAAGAAACAACTGTTGTAGGGAGACCAATCTGCAAATATCAGGTTTAGGCATTCTCATTAACTTCTTTTATCCACTGGAAGGAATTAAGTTCATTTAGCCATATTTGGTGAAATTCACATTCAGGCAGATAGCAGAAGAAACAAAAACAAGGTTCTGAAAGGTCCAATCCAGAATGCATTTATGCACATGGATGGCCTAAGTGAATACAATTGTACTGGTTTGCCTCAGAAATATTCATGGATACAGAGCATGATTCAGCTTTGGCTTAAGTCACATACGTTTTGATTAGTTGAAAGTTTTTATCCATTTGGATTCATCTAACAATTAAAGTGCAGAACAAAAGAAAAAACCCATTGTTTTAAATTAAATATGCAGTGTTTAACGTGGTACTTGAGGTCTCATTTTTCTTCTTATACTTGTGAAAAACCTATATCTTGCTTATTTATTTAAACCAAAAGAAATATAGTGCTTAACAAGCAAGTTATTAAAAAAATAGTTGCTAGGGAAGGAAATTTTATTCAGCTAAAAGAAAATGTAGTTCAGCTAAATTACAAGGATTTATTTTGAGGTTTTGTAACTACTTACTATTTGATAGAAAATTGAGGTTATTAGAAAAAATACTTGATAAAACAATACACCCTGAAAAATAATAGGTTATAAAATTCTGCAAAGTGCTACACTCTTCATATTTCTGACATTTCTTTATCAACCAGATTTGGATTATTTAAGTGAAACAGTGAGAATAAAATTATTTTCTGCCCACCACACATCATAATTCTACCTATCAAAAAATCAAAACAACCAAAAAATGCCAAGCATGGGTAAGATTTCTAACTGGTATAATTTTTATTGTCTTTATGGTCCAAACATTTTCACTAAATGATTCGGAGATCCAATAGGATCTTAGGGCTTGCAAAGACAAAAAAAAAAATAAAAATCACTAAAGAAAAAAAAGTTGGAGGAATTTTGGAGGAATTTACAAAAAACATATGAGTGCAATTCTTATTTTCTTATTTTCTATTGACATGCATACAAAATGCAAGTAATACTTATGCATCGTGAGTGTGCAGCACTGAAATAATGGATATCAAGGTTCACGCTTTCAAAGGGATCTCACCTTGGGAGGGAAGAGGAAAGGGGTCAGTTTACTTTGTAGGTGTATATGGAACTTGTTCCCACTAGCTACTTATCATACTAAATGTATTCCTATGTGCTTAAACTTTAGATATGCTTTCAAAAAAAGTGTGTTTGCTGTTTTAGATTTCCAACATGGGTATGTCTTTGGATGACTCTCAGACCTCC
Organism: Rhadina sibilatrix; assembly: GCA_013400275.1. Lineage (NCBI taxonomy): Eukaryota > Metazoa > Chordata > Aves > Passeriformes > Phylloscopidae > Rhadina > Rhadina sibilatrix. Next base: position 23,932 of record VWYO01028454.1, on the reverse strand, counting down.
CTAACTCCTTCCACGTAGAGTTGATAGATAGGAGAGCTCCTGCTGCCCCCCCTTCTCTGTGCACTTGTAACTCTCATGCTGTCATTGGCTTTACATATGCTACATGCAGTCACTAGTAAATTGTAAGAAAAGCATCTATCGCCTCAAAACTGTGGTCAGTGAAACTCATAAAAAAAAAGACAAGATTCTTTCATGTTACATTATTTTGACAGTAGATTTCTATTTTCCTTTTCTCTTATTTTCAAAGTGTTGAATTTTTAACTGCTGTGTCACTTGCCACATAACTTTTCTAATGATAAGCATTTATGGTTGCCATGGTATTTCCACACTAAGGTCTTGGGTGTGTATACATGAGAGCAATACCAAAATACTTCGTTCCTGTTTTATTGCTAAGCATTCCACATTCCTACACTACTACCAAGTTATCTGTATCGATACTGGAAATGTCGTACAATTTTACGAGAGGTTTTTCTGTAAAATGTTTGCAGAAAGTTGGATTGTTTCTTAAATTTTGCATGATTTCAGATGACTGCCTGTGTGAGGACTGTTTTACAGCTATTGCTTGAAAATAGGACTTATTTTTAGTTTATCTCCCTTTTGTGAATAATAACAGCAAAGTCAATATGCTTGAATGCTTCATTGTATCAGTATCTGATAAGGTTTGGACATCTGGCTGGAGTGTTAATGACAAAAGGTATAATTTTAGCTAGATAATCTTATTCCAACTTAATTTTATCTTGCATCATAGATATAGATTTTAAGAAAAAAAATAGAACATCTCTTAATAATACAGTTTGGTAGTCTTTGTTACTGACAATACCATCAGAATTAAATCCACAGTAAAAGAAGAGACTGTAACAGTGAAAACTCTAGGTATTAATTTATCAGTCAATGGTGAATAAAGGACATTGTAGACCCCTAATGCCATTAGCATGTTTTCTATTGATACTCATCCCCACTATGCAAAGTGTACAGAAATCTAATCAGATCCCATATCTCATTCTTTCTTGACTGATGTCTGTATTTTATGTCTGAGCTAAAAATTAACTGATTTGGGTCACAGTTGTATAAGCAACTGTGTGCAGTTTTATATCACTGTGCATCATTTGTGCAGTTTTACATCAGCAGGTAGTTGCGTTGGATTCTTATGTAATATGCAAGAAATTTAAAATTTTGAAATTTGGAATTTTTAGTATGCTCTCTTTTAAACAAAAGAGAAAAAGTAGAGAGAAAAGAGATGGGTTAAGCACTGTGGTAGATAGTCAGTTTTCTGTGCTTTCAGCACTTTTGAAACAGTGTTTGGACAAATGTTTTTAGGTAAGTGGATTTATTCTTAGAGAAATAGATAAAATGGAAATGGAAAAGCAAGTCTAGAAAAGTGTCCTCTCCCTCTCTTCTTTCTCTCCTTTTCACCCTAATTCTCTACGGTTTTCCTTTACTTCCTCCCTCCTTTCTCTCCGCCTTTCCCCTTCTCTTTCCTTTTCTCTCTTCTTTCTTTTTCTCCCTCCCTCTCCCAACACATAAAATACTAGCAGTCATGCACTGTAGATTCATAAAAGGTAGGAATATTTCTAGCTCTCTGGCAGGTAGAAGACATTGTTATGGACTGAATACACTTATATCTGAATAAATTCCCTGGGAGGCTGAGAACCACTGACATGGTAGGTATGTAAAACCATGTAACTGACATCAAGGCCTGTTGCACTTGTGTAGCCTTATTGAATCAGTGGAGCGCTCAGTCCCTAGTGAGGTAGATGTCACTAGCATCTGCATTCCTGACAAGCAGCTACACCTGAGGTTCAGGGGACACTCTACGTACTTATGCTGAGCTGTGCGTCACTGAGGCTTCATCACCAGCTTTGAAAAGTATATTTTTTGAAAACTGAGACAACAGCTTTTATATGTTGATTGGGTGTAGAGGAAGGAGTCATCATTGGAGAGCGGGTTCTGGGGTGTCTGTTCAAGTATCATGATTTCAGTGCTCATCTCCAAATGAGACTGGTTCTTCTTATGATAACACCATAGTAACACTAATTTAATTTCAAAATACATGAAGTCGATTTTGACTCCTGTGTTTTCTCTTAAGTTTATCTTTAACATGGTATAATATCTCATCCCCCCTTCTCCCTTCCTTTGTCACTTATTTTTGTCTTGTTTCAAAGCCGTGTATGGCACAAGGGAGGAGGACTTTTTTCTCCAAGTATAATGGCAGTCAGGTTACAAGACAAAATGAAAGCCAGATAAGTGAAGTGGTGGAAGAGCACTATCAGAGGCCACTGTATACCCTACAAACAAACACAAAAACATCCATACATAATAAAGTCCAAGAAAAAAATTACAATTCTTTCAGGGAATTGTGCCTCACACTATTTTACTAGGCAGCTTTTACCTGGCCAGTAAAGATGATGTGATGATCAAAAACTTTAAATGATAGGTAGCATTGTCTAAAAAAATGTAGGTAAATGCAAGGAATGTGTGTATATATGTGCAATTACTTTAAAGCTTAGACAACAAGCTTAGACAGTGTTGTCTAAGTTTATTGCTTTTCAATTCTGTGGCTGACCTAACACTATGCCTCGCAGTACATGCCTGTATTCCTTAAGCCTTGGCTAATACGTGGGCTTCTTGTGGTGAGTCTGAAATTCCACTGCAGGATTTTGAGTGGAGAAACTCTTGTGGTTTATGGCATCATCCGTGTCTTGAGATGGAAATGAGTCTTTATGGAAATCAATCTTCCTAAAGGGCTCTGTACAAGACAAAGTGCTTAAAAAATAAAAAGTGAGTGCTGCTTTTATTGTTCTGGCATCAGCCCAGTCTGTGTACACTTATGGATAGTTACATTATAGGTGGGTGTTCTTCAGCCACAGTGCTTGCTGCTCTGGTTGAAAAATAAAAAAAAAAAAAAAAAAAAAAAAACAAACTGATTGCAAAGGGAGTTTTCATTGTTTCATCCTCTCTCCAGATTCTCATACACAGCTTTTTACATCTTCTTTCCAAACTTCACCTGTCCTGTTTCTATGAAAACTCAGCTTGCTTCTATGTCTGCTTATGTCTGCCTATGTTATTTTCCACAACTGTACTCAAGGAAAAATGAGGAATGGCTTTAACTTGATTTGACTACATCTTCTGTTAAAGGTTGTTCATTAGTCATGCAGAACCAATAATGCCTTCTTTGTGTAAATTCAATGTTTTCACTTCCTCAGATCAGTGAAAGGACGAGTGTAAGCCACTGCATTTCTGCATGTTCTGGCCTACTGCTGCTGCTGTTTGCTATGTCCTTGCTGCTGTGAGTGTACCACAATGTAATTGTCTAAACATGCTCACACTGCTGTGATGTGCCTATGGTGAATCCTGCATAGTAATTTGATTTGATTAATGGACTTTGGAAGGTGTAGTCCCCTCCTTAAAACTCATGTGGTTTGAGACAACTGTGTTATAGGTAACCTTGCTTGTTTAGCTCCACCAAATTGAATTAATTACTGTAGTTCACTTAAGAAAAAAAAAAATGAGGAAAAAAGTCTGGGAGTTGATCACATAACAATACTATGTTGCATTTCTTGGCAGCAATCATTTCTTGCTAAGAGGAGTGCAATATATACAGGTGTGCTTTAAAATGCTTAGAAATTGTAACTGTTTACTGTGAGTTTTACAAATCCCTGTAGAGGTCTGACCTTATTGTCCTATGTGGGCAAAATTGATATTGGCTTGTAGTCTTCAGTTTCCATTTGCCACTTTTAAAGATTGCAGGAATATGGATGAATGCACAAAATTTTCTGTGTTATTATCATGCTTGAGCCAAGCTCGGTTGGTCTGCCTGGGAACAATGAGAGTCTTAAATCCTTTACAAAACTGTTTAAACAATTTCATTTCAAATGTTGTCATCACTGAGGAACAGCTGAGAGAGTCTGTGGTTGCTGAGAGATTTGCTTGGTTCTTCTGTACACCATGATACTTTCTCTTCCCTCTACAGTGTTGTTTACAATGTGTTTTGGCTCCATGCAATCTTTTACAGTGATTTGCATGTTGCTATCCAGACTATTCCTTGTTTTATTTTAAAATGGACATTTCGGATCTGGAGTGGAATCTCTTAATTTATTGGGTTTCAGAATGCATATTCAGGATTGTGTTTGCAAATATATATATATATATATGTGAGAATTCATTTTATTTAAATAATTTATTTCAGTCTCACTGTAGAGTGCAATAAATAAACAGGGTATAAAATATTTTCCTCATCATGTCTGTGACCTGAATTTTATATACTGCCATAACCTTGTCATCTTTTGGGTTTGATATAAAAAATCAAAACCAAGAAGCTTGTAATCCTCCATATATTGACTTTTTATTTTTATTAAAAAGTGAAAGTTGAAAGGCAACTCTAAGCCTATTTTATCAGCCATACTTGGACCGACTTTGAACGCTGTTTCTAAGAGCTGTAGATGTGCCAAAGACATTAAAATTAACTTTTTGCTTGCGTTTTACCAAGCTATCCTACTTCTCTCTTTTTATGAAAATAATTTATTTTCTTTTCTTTGCAACAAATATTTTTGTTCAGGGGATGGTCTTCTGTATTAGACAAAGTCTTCCCCCTGGAATAAGAGGGCAGCTTGTAAAGTTATCAAAAGAAACTTCTAAGTATGAGCACTGCTATTTCCTTCAGAATTTGCTGTGCTGGAAGTATTCTAATGACAGTTCATTGGTGTCCATTTGGGGAAGAGGGATTGGTATTTTTATTTGGGAATCATTTCACTTGGGAAGCCTTGAACATAATAAGCATGAATGAAACAATTGCAAGAAAGTGTAATAAAGGTTGTTCTCTGAGAGGATGAACTAGAAAAGCTGTTCATTGGCTGATGGAAGCTTACATATGGTAGAATTGAATCCTTACAGCCATGTCTCCCTGTCCTCCACTGACAAAAGGAGTGTGAATGTTACTGAAATTCTCTAGTAACATTTTCTAAGTCTGTAATTTCTCTTCAATTCGTCTGTAGCTCAGTTTGGTTATAACCTTGCTGTGGGGCAGAATTGTTTGAATACTCATGAAGGCAGGTCAAGTTCACAATATACAATTTTATTGAGATTACTTGAATCATAAAATCACAGAGTCAATTAATTTGGAAAAAACCACTAGATCATCAAGTCCAGCCTTTGACTGATCATCACCACCTTGTTTAACATGACACCAAATCCCAGATCCAGTTATATCTTGAGCACTTCCAGGGATGGTGACTCTACCACTTTCCTAGACATTACAATTCCTGACACCTCTTCCAGTAAAGAAATTTCTCCTCTCGTCCACTTGAACCTTCCCTAGTGCAGCTTGAGGCTATGACCTTTTGTCCTATCACTGGTTGCCTGTGAGAAGAGACCGACCCCCACCTGGCTACAACCTTTCAGGCAGTCATAGAGAGTGATAAGGTCACCCCTGAGCCTCCTCTTCTCCAGGCTAAACAATCCCAGTTCTCTCAGCCACTTCTCATGCTGGGCGAGACCACACCCTTCCCCAGCTCTGTTGACATTCTCTGGATACGCTCCAGAACTTTAATGTCTTTCCTGTTGTGAGGAGCCCAAAACTGAGCACAGGATTCAAGGTGTGGCCTCCCCAGTGCCAAGGACAGGGAGACAATCCCATTCTTAGTCTCACTGGCCACACTATTGCCGATATAGACCAGGATGCCATTGGCCTTTGTGGCCACCTGGGCACAGCTGGTTCATGTTCAGCCACTGTCACCAGCACCCCCAGGTCCTCTTCTGCTGGGCCACTTTTCAGTCACTGCCCCAGCCTGTGACACTGCCTAGGCTTGTTGCGCCCAAAGTGTAGGGCTTGACACTTGGCCTTGCTGAACCTCATGCTGTTGGCTTCAGCCCATCAGTCTAGCCAGTCCACATCCCTCTACAGAGTCTCCCTGCCCTGCAGGACATCAATACTCCCCATCCAAATTATCAATAAACATATTAAACAGGACTGGGCCCAACACAGATCCCTGAGGGACAGCACTAGTCAGCAGCCACCAGCTGGATGCAGCACCATTCCCACTCTCCAGGCCTGGCCATCCAGCTGGTTCTTAACCCAGTGAAAGGTGCTCCTGTCCAAGCCGAGGGCTGACAGCTTTTCCAGGAGAGTGCTGCGGGAGACGGTGTCAAAGGCCTTGCTGAAGTACAGGCAGACAGAGCCTTCCCCTCATCCACTGGTTAGGTCACCTGATATAAAAGGAGATCAGGTTGATCAGAAAGGATGAAATTCTATATTACATATACAGTCATAGAGTGTGGCAATGTAGACTTCAGCCTTTCAAAGTCTGCAGCGTGTTCTCTTTACAGTCATGAGGGGGAAATGTTGTCTATTTCCATTTTAAAAACAGGTATTGTCCAGAATACACAAGAAGTGGCTGGTGAGTCTAGCAATTAAGCTTCAGTTTCCTAGAGGATACCTGCCTCCACTTCTTTCTCTGAGATTACTCTATGACAAGGCATTAAAAATGTAAAAATACTGGTTTTCTTTTCATGTGATAAAGGTTATGAGATTTCTGTTTGATGTTTTAGATCCTTCTTTAAACCCTAAGACTAGGTATGGTTTGATTGCTCAGTTTGAATTTCCAGCCATTTAGGTAATTTGCGCCCATAGTTCAAATAGTAAATCTGAAGCTGCAAACTCACTAAAAAAAAAAAAAAGAAATTATTTGCGCAAGAACCAGAGTCCCTTCTGTGCTCATGTCCATCATATGATATCAGGCCCATTGAATGAGAGAGGCATCACAGGCTTCAGCATGGCTCAGGTTGGAAGAATTTACTCAATCAGAATTTCCATAATGTTTTGGAAAAAAAAAATTTTACATGAATGCAGGGTTAGGCCGGCAAACGGTGCTTGTTCATTTCCAACATTTAGCATTCTCCTGCTTATTCTTCCATTCAATCCATACTTATCAATATGTGTCATTAATTTCATTTTATGACAAGGTAACCCACCTAGCTGATCAAGAGAAACCAACTGATACAATAATTTTGATTTTCACTAGTGATTTTGACAGTTTCTCTGCTATTGGCAAAAGTCAGAGGCCAAAGCAGCCTAAAATTCAAAGAGAAATGTTAATGATTTAGAAACATTTTTTTCCAAATAAGATTGTACATGAAAATAACAGCATTGTATGTCCTTAAACTTTTTAAACCATTTGTTGCACTTTGTCATCTACCACATTATTGGTTTGTTTCTTTTCCTTCAGCATAGAGAGAAAATAATATATTTAGAGGGAGGGTGGAGGGTTACCACGGCACTTCCATTTATTTCTGCAGTGGATACCCTGCTGAAAGTTGCATTGACTGAGCACAGGACAGACACAAAGATCAATCCTAGTGGGACCAAAACCCTTGAGGTAGTGCTTACTCAAAATCGATCAGTCTTTTCAGTTGTCCCTGGCAGTGATGGCTGTTACATTTTCTTACCATTTCACTACTAGCTTTTTCTTCCAAGTTACACTGAGAGCATGGTCAAAGGTGCCGCCCTCATCTGTGTTCCATTCAAACCACTGTGATTTTCTGTAATATCAGTAATTTTGCTACATTTCAGTCTGTCCATTCTTTCTAGATGTGACACTATCGTAATCCAACAAAAGAAATTTACACTTTACATTGATAAAAGGGTTTTCAGTGTTGGTATAACCTCCTGAATTGCAGTAAATAATCACCATATATTGGAGAGTTCTGACATTTTCTTTTTCTTGTACAGTGGCTTAAACTGTCTTATATTGCTACGATTCAGGAATCATAATTCTGCATGTTGTCTTCCTTACTTCAAATTTTTTGTACCACATTGGTCAGAAGCTGATGCTGGGCATATTTTAGGACATGTATAGAATTAAAAGGTTTACTAAATGAGGAGAGATACAAAATATAAGACAAAATCATATAAATTTTAAATATGTAACCATAGCATTATGATACTTGTGCATGTATTGTTTACTTGCATAAAGTGTATCCCCAAATATGATAAAATATGTGTAACCATTACTAGCACTGTGCAATTGCCATATTTACCAGCAATACAAACCAGTACTAAAAAGCTTTCTCTGACTCAAGAAGGGACCATACTAAGACAGAGTGGAATTGCACTGTCTTTGTTGTACTGTTTGCAAAGGACTGTGGTTTCCAGGACTATGAATCAGGTATCCTCCCAAGACCATTATAGGAAGAGACATTATTTTTAAAAGCAGCTGTTGTGTTAATGTTCTTCACCATAGGCTAATTTTGTGTCTGAACACTGGCTATGTAGGCACTTCTGGTTGAAGACATTGAGATGTCTTTGGTGAAAGTAGGGATCCAGCACAATAAAAAGTTCAGCCTTTTTTCTCAGAGCAGGACATATCTGTCCAAGTGATGTCCTACCAGTAGAGTACTCTTAACTGTAGGATTGAAGTTGCCTCAGACAAATGGAATACACAAGGAAGTTAGTATTTTCCAATTTTCCATTTCTCTCCTGATGGAGATATTTTTCTGAGATGCATGCATTAAATTAGCATTGCTTGTGGTTTTATGAATGCTGCTTCTCTTCCAAAATTATTCAGATTTTTCAGCTAAAAAAGTATCCCATGGGGCTGTAGTGAGAAACAATAGAAATTGTGGAATTTCAGCCCTGAATATGAGATTGTTTGGAAAATAAAAAACTGGCTCATCTATCAATTGCTAAATTAACAGAAGAGTTCTCAGGAGGTAATCATCAAATTACTAGTAGTGTAGCTTTCTATAGCTCTTCTGTTTTAATGCCCTTAGACTTAGCACTTTAGAACCTTCTTTCACCACAGTATCCCATCCACGTCTAAATATATCTCCCAAAACATTCAATATGTGTTTACTAATTGTGATCAGGGTAAAATTCAAGTGCTGTGCTTGTGGGACATTTTTTTTATCAGAAGCTGTATTTAAGTGATGATACACAGTAATTTGTTCATTCTTCTGTCAGTGTAATTTACAAGGCAACGACAGATAAACATAGCTGTACAAGATTCATTTACAGTGACACAATGGCAGATACACAGAGCAGAACCCTGCCTATGAGATAAAGTGGACTGAGTGACTTATGCAGTAATTAGGGGATAATTGTCATTAACCTCGCAAACAGTAGTTTACCCATATTGTTTAAAAGGCTCCAGGATGCATAATGACAAGGTAATCTGTCAAAGCGCTAGGGGGAAATATTAATAAGATTTGTGCAAGCCTGGATAGAAAATATGCAGAAAGCAGCCACATTAAGCTAATTGGTGGATGAATATACACTTGTAAAAGTGCTTCTAATGGCACGTTTGCTGCTCTCCAAATGACTACTGTTAATGTGGAGAAGTGGGCTGCCTAGAAAGTCAGGACTGCTGGGACAAGAGGGTATTAAGACATGAAGGCACAGTTATTATTACTTTGTACACTGTAATATAATTTCCCCACTTTCTCTTGCATTTCACTACCTCTAATAGGTTCAAACTGATAGCTCCCTTCATGCCCTTTTTTATTCCAGTGAACTTTGACTCTTCGGTGTCACTTGTGCACCTTGCTGCCTCCCTTTTGCATCCCAGTGTCACCTCTGACACACCTGTGTTTTATTGGTACAAATTCTTTCAGTAAGCAATAAAAGAAAAAAAGCCTTATTAAGATCTTGTAGTATATATTGCAAGTAATAATGCATAGTCCCCTAATGAATAGTAAAGATGGAAATCAATCTCCTGATTCTGCTGCCATTCATATATCCTGCATATAGTACAGCTGAATCCCCTTATTGAGACACAATTTGGGTTCAATCAGAAAACCAAGCATGTAATGAAATCCAGTTTATGAGTATAACTCGTTGGCACATTCATTCCAGTGTTTATGACCTTGTGCAACTTCTCAATTCCTTACAATGCTCCTGGTTAGGCAAATTTCTTACTTAGTTGGAAGTTTTACTGACAAGCCCAGAAAGACTCAGCTTTTGTTGATTATGTTTTCCAGCTAGGGTTATGGTTTTAGTCAGCTTAGATTTAAAGTGAGGAAAGGACCATCTGATAATTTCGTTTGACTTGACTGGTTAGATGTCTTGCCCTACATTTGGTGAGCAAGGATATCAGACACAATTTGTTTATATTATTGCATAGTGCATCGGGAAAAGTCTTGGCTGAAGAGAGGCTGGTTGTCTCCTGTGGCTGGGTGTATTGCAAATACAATACCTTATGAGTGTTCTTTGTGAATATTTCCTTTTTCTCATAAAAATTATGTGCCATTCTTTCAGTGTTAGTGAAACTGAGGCTTTGAAAGTGCTTACTACACTTACTGTCAGACTTGTAGAGCGCAGAAAACCAGAGAAAATATAACTTTACTTCTCAGTAAGTTTTGCAGCACTAACACCAAAAAGTAAAAGCACAAGTGATTTTTGGTGACTGATAGTATCAAGGCAATTTTTTTATGTACTATAACAAAATGGGCAAATATATATGGAAAAATTGTTGAACGTGAAAATGAAAATCATTGCTATTTTTATATGCATGATGGTTATTTCTAACCCACTTATATGCAAAATGGTGTTCTAAAATTATTTTGTAGCTGAAATTATTTCCATGGCTCACCATGTTCATGTCTCTATTTACATGCTATCTGAAAAGTGCCTGTGGCACCTCATGCACTCTAAATTTTACACACATACACCATGTGCTTGGTGATTTAATTACCTCTAGTAGCCATGTTGGCCTAAGGACAAACATGCTGTTACTTGCCACAAATTAGTGGCAAAGCTTCTTCAGATACTTCAATGAGTTTTCCACTCCATCAGGTTTTGAGAAGCAAAGGCGTCAAGATATTCTCTGTACTTGGGGTCCAAGGTTATGGATTTCAAAGCCATTTAAGAAATTTGAATAAACAATTTCAACAAAATCTTGATATTCTATCACTTCAGGAATATTGAGAACAAATGCTTCCATTTTAGGGTGCATTAAAAATATTTTTGTGAGCAGGTACTGTAAAGTCTGTGTTCACCTCACATTAATTTCTCATTTCCAAAAGTCTTTTGGACATCTCAACCAGAATGGATGGTAAAGGGAATAAATGTTGGCATTTAAAAATATCTGCAGTTCTTGGAGCAAGACAAAATACTTGGGAAGTGTCCCTAGTACTTCAAAATAAATGAGATAAGGAGAACTGCTAAAATACTGCTTTGGATTTTCTTAAAGCTTAGTGTCAATTTGTATCCATTCTAACAGGAATTCTTCTGTCATCAAATAGTGGCATCTTTTGCCCTTTAACACTTGTCACCAACACAATGATTGCAAATCAAAGCAAATTTTGTTGACACCATAGTACTTTGTCCTGGCTTTGGCTATGATAGGGTTATCTGTCTTCTTAGTAGCTGGTGCAGTGCTCTTTTTTAGATTTTGTTTGAGAATCCTTTGAATAATGGCGATTTCAGTTTGTTGCTAAGTAGCGTGTGCTTACCCTAAATCAAGAACTTTCTCAGTGTCCCATGTGCTGCCAGCAGCCAGGTGCACAAGAAGCTATGAGGGACCATGGCCAGGACAGGTGGTCTGAATGGCCAAAGTCATATTCCATACCCTTGAACATCATGCCCAATATATAAACTGGGAGGAGTTGGCTGGGAGGGGCCAGTCACTGCCTGGGGATAGTCTGGCTGCCAGTCAGCTGGCAGTGAGAAACTCCATTGTGCATCACTTCTTTCTCTTGGGTTTCGTTCCACTCTCTCTTGGGTTTCGTTCCACTCTCCTTTTCATTTCCAGTAATATTAGTATATTTTATTTTGTTTCAATTATCAAACTCTTCTTGTCTAAACCCAGAAGGTTTACCTTTCCTCTCCAATTCTCCTACCCACTGGGGCCAGAGGGAATAGTGAGTGGGCCAGCTGGGGTTAGACCACATCAGTTATACCACTGTGAAAACTAGTAAATGCAAGAAGAGTATCAGACTCTGGTTGTGCTTAGATTTTTTTTCCTCTAAGTATGGACAGACATCTGCTGTAAAAAAAAACTTGTCTGGCACCAAAATACAAAGAGAATTGATGTAGTTGCTGTGATTAAATAAAGCTCAAGCTGTTGTGATTAAATACACTGTAACCCCACAGTGATCTATTATAATTTTAAAAATAAAAATACTGTGTGCAGTGTTGCTCAGGAAAAAAATTGTAACTGCCTTTTGAATTATACATATGTACATATTATCTGGTCCATAATAATCCATAACAAAGTGAATATTTTATCAAAAGTCAAACAATATGTTTAAAAAATCAGACAAAGCACTTAAAACTAGTGTCCTCGCATCCTAATAGTTTCACTGGAATTGCAGAGGTGGGTACACATTCATGAAGCGGGGAAAGAGTTCAAATTACTGTTTCTTTTCTGAAATCAGTAAGAGACATTACCGCCAATCCTCATGGCTGCTTTATAGTTGGCAAATTATAGTCTCATCCTATTTCAGGGCAAAGCTTTCAAGCGCATTTTAAGATTGATGAACCTGAAAAATGAAAAGGCATGCTGCAATTGGGCTACAGTATGAGGAAGTTCAATCCCCAAAAGGAGTCGTATTCAGGATCCAGTGTTCTTATACCACTCCATGCAGTTTAGTCCAGAACCAGCACCTCAGCAGGTTGCTTATGCAGGGCGGGACCTGCACTCCTGGCTTGCCTCTTTGGGATAAGATGTGAAACAGAAGACCTGCATACTTTTGGTCAATAAAGACCCTGAAGGCCATTAAGCAAGAGTGTGGGTGGTTAACAGCGCTGTCCTGGCCAGGTTTCCACTGCGATTATTGCATTCCACTGCCTTAGGTTTCATCTGCAGTTTCAGCAGGACATGGTGTTCCTCACTTTCACTCCAAAACTGTTGAGCAGTGCTCCTGTGTGTTGTTACACAGCTGCTGTTCCCCACCATGGTGGTATGCCCCCAATATATATTCACAAAGATTTGGCTCCACATCATGTTTCAGGGCTAAGTTAGGTCAAAATTATTTTCCAGCGTAGTCCGTGGAATTACTCCAGTTTTATGGTGCAATTATTCTTGATCTAAAGTGCAGCCAGATTTGCCCCAGTGTCTAAAATATCAGTTCATAAAGTTTGCAAAGGTCTTTGGGGGTTCTTTTGGTCAAAACAAAAATCTTTTTGCTGCTGAATGCCTAAAGAGATGTGACAAAGAAAGAGGAACCAGGGCAAGTACTGTTGCAGGCCTGGCAGCAAAATAAGGATGCTGTAAGTATGTGTATATACATATATATGTGTGTGTATATATATATATGTATGTATGTAGGTAGGTAAATAAAGTCTCCTTCAAGCTACTCTTCATCTGAATACACACTGCCAATGTCATTCTCAGTGTTATTTGGGGAGAGACAGCCACTTTCTATTCTCCTATAGCATGCAGGTATCTTCATGCCTACCCTGTGTCTTTGGGGCAAGGCAAACAAATGGTAACAGAAAGGGGGTGCCAGGAGGGAAGAATATCTGTCAGTTCTAGCAGAATGCAGGCTGCATTGAAGTCAAAAGATAAAGATTTTCGTTATTGACTGAGAACTCAGTAATGCTGCACTGTTTGTTCCTGCTGCTGCAGCAGTATAACTCAAGGAAAGGACTGCTGACACTTAAACATGTATTTTTTCATATGGTTTCCGTTGGTGAAGGGAGGCTGGCGGGAGGTAGATGAGAAGTGACAGCTGAGGGGAAAAAAATTCAGTCATGCCTCTTTGCAGACATAGTGTATTAAATCTCATATTAGTTGCACATGTAAAATCACAGTGAACAAGTATGCACATCTTTTCTTCATGTTTACAGGACCAAAGGTGAGCAAGATTCAGCATGGTAAAACTCCTGTCAGGAAAATGACTATCTGATTGCATGTGTAGGTGTATATTCCTGTGGAAAACTAGATAGAGGGCTTACTTTGGTCCTACTGTGATCAGTGGGAGTTAGCCAAAATGAGTTAGAGATGTTGCACGTTGTCCCATCTGTACTAATGTGAGTTGGTGTGCTGCTGCACAGTTTTGGTAACTTTTACCCCAGGAGTAGTATGCCTACCCAGAGTGTAACAGCTTGAAATTTAATTGTGAAGCAAAGAGATGCTTCTGGGAAATTCAGCTAAACAAAAACCCGAAATCATGGAAATTATGAAGGTTTTTCTTTATTAGAAGCAAATGTTGATTTTTTTTTTCTCTGTCTACACCCTAATTAAAACCATCCTGTGGAATTCTATTATGACCAAATTAATATATTTCAATCTGCCTTTCAATTGTTACAGCTGCATTCAAAATGTTTTTTTGAGATCAGTTAGAAAATGCATACCTCCTTAAGAAGAGCTTATAGAAGAAAAATTTGTGATAAACCCTGAGCTAGCCTCATTATTTAATCAAACATGTATCTATGCAATATTTTGGAACAAAGAATCTTAACTGATACGTGTCAAAAGCCACAGTTTAGGTGCATATACAAACTTAATAAAATATGAAGTGTAGCAATGATTTTTTTTATCTGTATAACTTTGAGTGATTCCCAGAAGTTATCACAATAGTGTCTGAAAATAAACCTTGAGTATCTCCAGAACATAAAGCTAGTTTCAGAAGCAATCTAACTATTTTTTAACCTTTCTAATAACCTCAGCCTTATATAAGCATCTTGCACTGTGTATTCAGCCAGGTGTATATATATACATTTTTCCTATTCTAAGTGAATCTGTAAAATAAAAATAGAACTGCAAAAAGTCAGTGTTGTATATGTACACAAATGTGTTTCTCTGTGCTTAGACATATAAAATTTCTGCTTGTAATACAGTCACAGCAGTCATGGGAGCTTCTCACACAAAATGAGAATTTAAAATAACTGATTTCATAACAAAGGTTCAAGGTTTACAGTGTATGTTTATAGCATATATTTGTGTAGACTGCCCTTATTTTCTAAAGAGGAAGCTTTTAAATTGGAAGGTTTTAAAACTTCCAATTTGAATTGAAAGATTTAAAGGCTAAAGGCATTTGGGAAATGAAGACTTACCTTCTCAATCCTCCTCAGTTATGCTCCTAAAAATCAGAGTGATCTTTGTGTGTATTCTCTGTTGTAGCCTCTGTTTGTGTCATTCAAGATAATTATTTTGATACCACGTGTTCTTCTTGACCCAGAAGTTTAAGACAAGAAGTACCCTAACATATCCTGGCACACACCTCTCTTCCTAGCATATGGTCAGCAAAATTCAGGAGGCAGGCTCAGGGTGATAAACCGTGACATTACAGATGTAATGTCATAGGTGTGTATGTGGGTCTGTTTATTCAAATAATAGGCTTGAGTGTGTGGTTAGAGTTAGAAAAGGTTATGGGTTATTGTCTTGGATCCTTGGAGGTCG
The DNA here is from genome assembly GCA_013400275.1 of Rhadina sibilatrix. NCBI lineage: Eukaryota > Metazoa > Chordata > Aves > Passeriformes > Phylloscopidae > Rhadina > Rhadina sibilatrix. The sequence goes on along the minus strand of VWYO01028454.1, from coordinate 8,597 downwards.
GTTTAATATAGTTTAAAGATTAAAAGATTTTCTTCATCTGAAATTGTGAGAAAGAGATCCACACAGTAAAAGAAAATTTAATAAAATAAATAAATAAATAAAACCAAAATAAAACAAATTAAAACAAAACAAAATAAAACAAAATAAATTGATTAAATTAAAAATCAAAGGAGGGCAGTTTGGACAAAGAAGGCAGAGCATCAGTGTATGGTGTACAGATTGGGCTTATTTGTCTGCTGCCTGGCTTAGAGCTGTATGCATGCAGTGGTATCTCTGTACTCACTGGCTTCCTTGTACACATTGTCACTGGAGGCTTGGCTTAATCAGTTGTGAGCTGAAAAAAGTAATATAAATTGGAACCTTTTGTCATGAAGTATTTAAATGTTGATATGCTTTAATGGCTTCGGGGAGAAAATTTAGCATGAGAGATTGTAAGAAACAAGAAATCGATTACATGTAAGAAAGGACTTGAACCTCTAATCAAGTATTACCATATACAGAAAGATCCCTAGCTAGTTATAGCTAAATTCAAATGGGATAATGGTTAGATTTTTTGTTAATTTTAAGTTTTATCAAAAAAATGACATTCCTATTCACTCTTTATCTAGTTATGCATAATACATGCTTACAATGATTTATGGAAAGCTTTCACTGTGTAAATATTGAAGCATATGTTAGACAGTATCCATAAGCAGTGAGGGTTTTATGGAATATAGGCATCTGCATATTTCTCTTTACTTTTGTTGGATGAAAAAGGCTAGAAAACTTCTTGCTAAAAATTAACAAGATAAAGCTTGATATAGCAAATAGAAGTAGACAGGGATTATTTAGGAGCAACTTTCTGGTTCCCTGCTTTTTCTATGACAGCAAGGGTAACCCCATGACTATCACACCCTCGACTGCCAGTTTCTCTGATCAGTGGGACTTAGCAGCTGCTGAAGGTCTGGTGCTTCTCATTGTAAATTCTTAAACAAAATGAAACAAAGCGGCGGGATGGTGTCTCATCAAGAGGTAACTCATATAACTAAGTGCCAGCTTTGCTCAGTTAATATGTGGAATAATTCCCTGAAAGCACACAAAGAACCTTTGCATGTAGAAGCTTGCCTGCCTGTTCTGTGTATGCAGAGAGCTGGCTCTGCTGCCATCAGAGAGGGACTGTGTGACACCACCTTTCTTTACATGTACAAGTCTGTTACAGGGTCTCTACCCACTATTCTCATGAGTTATTGTTGTGCTAGCTGTGGCTAACTTCTATTTAATTCTATATCAGTTTCTTGTGAAGGACCTATCTGTCACATAAGCTTGTGAGTGACTTACAATTTAAAACAAAAACAAAATAAAATGTAGTAGTAGTACCTTACAAAGCAGGCTGGCTGCAGATAGGAATCCTAATTCCTAAGCAGTGTAAATTCCTAAGCAGTGTAAGCAGTGTAAATTAGACAATGTTATTTCCATCTTTAAACCATGGTAGTTAGTTAGAAGGAAATAATATTTCTGATTTGGAATGGGAAATGTGTGCATATAGATGAGGTCAGATATGACAGCAAAGGCCTGGAGATCAAAATCTGATTCAAATCTGGTCTTGCAGTTCCATTTAGGAACTACCCATATGTTGAACTGCTATGGTTGGCTGGAAATTGTTGAAATAGATATAAGAAACTTTAAATCTTACCCAAGGGGAGAGTAGCTAAAATTATTTGGGTGGAAAAAAACCAAATATAATATTGGGGCTTTAAAATACAAACTTGTCTTTTAATATTTTTTATGGCATTGCTTGTTTTTTCCTCCCACCCCTCATCCCATTTAAGTTTTGTTTGTTTACTTATTTTTCTTGTTGGAGGTGATGTTTGATGTTCCAAATGTTTTCTGTTAGATAGTACTCACTACCTGTAGAATACTGCTACATCAAGAGCTGTAAGGACATAGAAATCAGAGATGTAAACTGTGCTTAGAGGTGTTCAAAGTTGAACACATTTTCATACTAATGCTGCAAACCAAAACCAGCATGTGCATCATGATGTTTCATTCATCACCATAAATACAGACTGAACATTTTCTACACATAGATGGGTTTTGGGGCTTCCTGTCGAGTCAACTGGGTAAGATTTTCCAAGTTAATTACTGGTGAGGGTTTCATTGTCTTTCAGGGTTTGATTGTAAATGTTTATATGTGGAGCATTTCTAAAGATTTTGTAGTTGTATCTAAGATATTGAAACGTGCATGGCATTAATCTTCAGCATTAACTTTATACCCAGAGAGGTGAACTGAACTGAGCATATTCAAACTGAAGCAATAAAACTAACTCCAATCCATTAAACACGTGCTTTAGTATCTGACACTGCAAAATTATATTTTTTGGCACTCTAGGAAATGTGAGGGAAGAGAAGAATCAATCGTCTGAAGACTGAAAATAATTAATTAATTTAATAAAGAAAAAAATAAATCTGGGGGTAAAGGTGCTGGAGGGAAAAAAAGGTATTTTTCAGACTTCATAATCAAAGAAGAGCTAATGGTTTTTGCAATAGTGTGTAGTCCAAAGCCTTTGGATAAGGTTTTGAACCTGAGATTCAAGATATAAAAATATCAGAGGCAGTATGGTGGTGCATCTTGTAAGGCTTTCAAGTTGTTTAATGCATGAGAAAGCATTGGAATAATTCTGGTTTGATGGCCTTCCACATTTCTTGTTGGTTATAGTTACTGTACTAATGTTATGTCCAGCGTTGGCCCAAAAGGAAAGATGCCAATAAAATGATGTATTCATTATATAAGTATTTTAATATGTTTTTATCAATACTTGCTGGAATGGATTGCCTGACATTACATTGCAGAATTTTTAAGTCCTACCTTCAGGCAAATCTCATGCTTACTAGCAAAAATGAAAGTGTGAAATGCTTTTTAATGTATATTTAACAACAGATAGTCTAGTGATTACTGATGTGTATTCTCTCTGGATTTTTCCCTTGCTATCAGAAGGCAATGTTAAGAGACAACATTTTTACACATTTATGCTATCTACATCCATCAGATCCTTACTTTTTACATATTTTTAACTGTCATTTATAACAAGGCTACAAAAAATAATCTCTCAAGTCTAAACCACACCAAGATAGCAAGCTTACAATCAATTGCCAGTAGTAGTCCAGGAAAAAAGGGATAAAGGTATAAGTGTTATGTGCTGTTTTCAAGACATTTTGTCTTGCATCAAAGTTTTTTCTCATGAAGTGGCCAATAAATGGCTTCAGTCTTATATCTGCTTGTATTTAAGGAGAAGATTTATCAATTGCATTTATTTAGCTCTCTCTAATAGTGTTACCATTTAATAGTGATTAAGGTATAATTTTTTGTATTTTACAGTGGTGTGCACAGCAACAGTTCATGTTTTACTAATGTATTCTAAACAGTAGCATTCTATGGAGATCACTGTTATTAAAAGTACTGAAAGCATTTTAGATCACAGAGTCCCAGGGTCTACATTTTGTGTACTCTGACACTATTAAACTCAGTCTGATTTTCTAACTGTGACTCTAATTACAGTATTTGCATGGATGGAAAGTTTGTATTGTTTGGTCAAGTTCTATTAACACTGTTTGCATCTTGTTTTTGAGCTTAGTGTTTTATGTTCAGGCAGCAGAGCACCTTCCTCAATAATTATGCAGAATCAATAAGCTTTTCTTTGTTTTGTCTTTGTTGTTTCTTTGATATGGCCTCTAGGATGCTGCAGGCAAAGTGCTGGACCGCTGGGCCATCATGTCCAGGGAAGAAGAGATCATTACCCTTCAGCAGTTCCTGAGGTTTGGAGAAACGAAATCTATCGTGGAGCTGATGGCAATTCAAGAAAAAGAAGGGCAGGCTGTGGCTGTACCATCTTCAAAGACAGATTCAGATATAAGGACTTTTATTGAAAGCAATAATCGCACCAGGAGCCCAAGTCTCCTTGCTCACCTGGAGAATAGCAACCCTTCCAGCATTCATCATTTTGAAAACATCCCAAATAGCCTTGCATTCCTGCTACCATTCCAGTACATAAATCCAGTCTCTGCTCCACTGCTGGGGCTGCCTCCAAATGGCCTCCTGCTGGAACAGCCAGCAATGAGGCTCCGTGAACCAAGCCTTACGACCCAAAACGAATATAATGAGAGCAGTGAATCTGAAGTTTCCCCTACTCCTTTCAAGAATGAGCAAGCGTCCAGCAGGAATGCTTTGACCAGCATCACAAATGTGGAGCCCAAAACTGAGCCAGCCTGTGTCTCTCCTGTTCAAACACCTACGCCAGTCAATGATTTATCGAAAACAGAACACACAAAAAGCTCATTCAGAATTCACAGAATGAGGAGGATGGGGTCAGCCTCCAGGAAAGGAAGAGTGTTTTGCAATGCATGTGGCAAAACTTTTTACGACAAAGGTACTCTTAAAATCCACTACAATGCTGTGCACCTGAAAATCAAGCATCGATGCACTATTGAAGGCTGCAATATGGTCTTCAGCTCTCTCAGAAGCCGCAATCGCCACAGTGCTAACCCCAATCCCCGCCTCCACATGCCTATGCTAAGGAATAACCGTGACAAAGATCTAATTCGTGCTACATCAGGTGCTGCCACTCCTGTCATAGCAAGTACAAAATCCAACCTAACTTTAACAAGCCCTGGGCGTCCACCAATGGGGTTTACCACTCCCCCTCTAGACCCGGTACTACAGAACCCTCTTCCCAGTCAGCTGGTCTTCCCAGCTTTAAAGACTGTCCAACCTGTTCCTCCTTTTTACAGAAATTTACTTACTCCTGGAGAGATGGTAAGTCCTCCAACCTCACTCCCAACCAGTCCCATAATACCAGCTGTGAGTGGCATGGAGCAGCATCCCCCTCCTCCTTCAGAGTCATCGGTACCTTCAGTGTTGATGCCCACCCCAGAGCCCAATGCAGACCTTGCCCCCAAGAAGAAGCCAAGGAAGTCAAGCATGCCAGTTAAAATTGAAAAGGAAGTTATTGACACTGCTGATGAGTTTGATGATGAAGACGAAGAGGTGAATGACAGGAGCGCGATGGTGAATGACATTGGTCATGACAATCACTGCCATTCTCAGGAGGAAATGAGCCCAGGCCTGTCTGTGAAAGACTTTTCCAAAAGTGATAGAAGCAGATGTATGTCCAGACCAGACATAAGAAGGGCAGACAGCATGACATCAGAAGACCAGGAGCATGAAAGAGACTATGAAAATGAGTCAGAGTCATCAGAGCCCAAATTGTGTGAAGAATCCCTGGAGGGCGATGATCGCCTCCACGAACCTGGTGAAAAATCGATGATGCACAGTGATCGACCAGATGAAAACCACAATGACTCTTCCAATCAGGATGTCATTAAGGTGAAGGAAGAGTATACAGACCCTACATATGATATGTTCTATATGAGCCAATATGGACTTTACAATGGAGGCAGTGCAAGTATGGCTGCTCTCCATGAAAGTTTTGCTTCTACATTCAACTACAGCAGCCCTCAGAAGTTCTCTCCAGAAGGTGAAATGTGCTCCAGCCCAGATCCCAAGATCTGCTATGTTTGCAAGAAAAGTTTCAAAAGCTCCTACAGTGTGAAGCTTCACTACCGAAACGTTCATTTAAAAGAGATGCATGTCTGCACAGTGGCTGGCTGTAACGCTGCGTTCCCATCACGGAGAAGCAGAGACAGGTCAGTAAATATTAATTGATTTTCTGCATTATTAAATGCATTGAATTATGGAAGAATAGGCAGTTTAGGCTATATGAAGAGATATAGAGATGCACAGTAATGACAAGTGACAATTGTGTTCCCATGACATTGAAAGAGATTTATCATTTTAAGATTTTCATTGTTCCTTGGCATTCAGAGTGGTATATATTGTGCCATCCTCTTAAGTGACTGGCTAGATACTAAATGTATCTATATTCTGTGAACATGTCTATTCTATTTCTGTTTATAAGCTACAGCCCTCATTACATTTGTTTTCTTCTCCCTATAACATTTAAACCAAGAAAATCTTCTGTTAAATGTATAGTCAATTATATACAATACAAATATCTCCATGCATGCATATCAAACCATAGAACTAGGAAGGAGGGCAAAGGTAGATGGGTGGTTGAATAAATTAATGCAGATAGGTAATAAAGGACTGGAATTATTTCCATCCTCATAAGGTCATACAAAAGCAAAGAAGGAGCTTGCTCTTTACTATCTTCAGTTTTTAAAACTAGGTGCTATGTTGTAGTGAGAACAAGTAAATACTAAGAAAATTATTATGTTTCTTTAATAGAACCTACATACCTCTCTATTCACTATGGTCATTTAGTCTATTTTTTTTTTTTTTTTGCATGTGAGCAATTCCCTTCTCCACCAATGGAGATTATGACATTCAGAGAGAAAAGGCTTCCCTACATATTTTTAAGATCAACCAGGGTATATTCTGCTGGCCCTTCAGGTGACATCATGCCTGAGCTATGCTACATCAGTACAAAAGCAGTTGGGCTTAAACAGAAGCAGCTGGTCCATAAACTCTTTGGTTTATGGTTTTTTTGTTTTGGTTTTGGTTTGTTTTGGAGGGTTTTTTTGTTTTGTTTTTTGGGGTTTGTTTTGTTTTGGTTTTTTGGGTTCTTTTGTGTGTGTTTTTTTGGGGTTTTTTTTTTGGTTTGTGTTTTTGTTTTTGTTTTGTTTGTTTTTTGTTTTTTGTTTGGTTTTGGGGTTTTTTTGGGGGGGGTTTTTTGGTGTTTTTTTGTTTGTTTGTTTTTGGTTTTGTTTTTGTTTTTGGGTTTTTTTTTGTTTTTTTTTTTTTTTTTTTTTTTTTTTTTTTTTTTTTTTTTTTTTTTTTTTTTTTTTTGTTGTTGGTTTTTATATAGACTGTTCTTTTTGATTCCTGAGGAAAATGTAATATAAATAGAATTTGTTAAGGTGATAGGATAACACAGTTATTTCATACTTGTGGATATGAGACCCCTCATTTGGTGATCGTATTGTCATATAACAAAATCTCTCTGGTTCATGGAGTAATGGTGAAATTGGGTCTTTTCCTCTTTTCCTTTATTTGTGTTTCATATTTTTTCATTAGGCTGTAAAAATTCAGCAGACACAGGAAGGAAATTAAACCTAGGTAAACATTTCATACACAGCTCCTGATTTTTTCTTTTTGTATTTTTTTCATTGAAATTGATGTCATTTGAAAGGGAATGTTTATCTTATCTTATAAAATAAAAGCAAGTTAGTGTTAAGGCTACTGAGGAGCCAAAATTCATTGTTTTGATGCAGAGTACCGGCCCCAAATATCTCATGTGTTCTCTTATCGTTTATGAAATCCACTGAACAGAAAAATATGAAAAAATATAAGAAGTTCAAAACACCTAAGAGGGACAGTCTAGAAAGTTTGCATTTCAGTAGGTTAAACTCCTGGATACAAAGCAGGTAGATCTAAATTAAGACTCCTTTTCTTGCTGTGTGCTGATAAATTTTATGAGTCATGAATTTGACAAAGCAAGTATGTGAGCCAGTGGCATAATCTATGCTAAATTTAGATGTGTGCAGCCCCTTTGGTTCCTGAAATCATGATCTTTGTTAGCCAAGAATTTGGTTTAGCCCGTCTGTTTCCGTAAGTGAATTATGAAAAATCAGTCATGTATTACACAAAACAGCTTTGAATTGATCATGTGAAGCAAGAGCTGATTAGCTTTAGGATTTGGAACTTTATGCTGTGTATTAAATTTCAGCAGTAATATACCAAAAGATCAAGGTAGTAATGAAGTTAGTATAGTAAAGATTTAGATATTCTAAGAAAGAGTGACTATGATGACATGCATAAAATATTTCCAAGACAAGAACCTGCAAATAGAGAACATTTTGAAATTTTTTGTGATCTGCATAGGATACTACTATTTTTTTTTTAATTAATTAAGTTTATTGAAAGCAAGCATGAAATAAAAAACTGATTTAGTATCCTAAAATACAGGCTGCATATTTAAAGAGTTATGATTTGCACAAAAGATTTTTTTTTTTGTATATTATATTAGTTATTGCAAAGATTTTGAGAATCTTTTGTAAATCAAAAAGATTCAAAGGTGTGGTACAATTTGTGTGCCCTATTAGTTTTTGTTAGTTGTTTAACAGTTTTGGTTTGCAACAGTAGTCAGGAAGTGCCTTGAAAAAAACAGGAAATTCTCTCATTGTTCGGATAATTCTTTTAGATACTTGAGCAAGAAACATATACAAAACTTTCCTGGGCTATCCATTTTTATCCAGAAGTGCAATGTCTAGAAATGTGCAGAAATGAAAGCACATGTACAGCATGTCAAAGAAAGCAGATGAGAGACATAAATAGCATTTTCTAATACCTTGTCAAAAAAAAAAGGGGCAGTTTTGTTAAAAATAAAGTTAAGAAATAAAAATTAAATTAATATATTCTCCCTCCTATTTTTTGTGGTGATGGGAATTTTTTTTGTTTGTTTGTTTGTTTTTGTTGGGGGGGGATGATTGTTTGTTTGTTTGTTTCTTTGCTTTGTTAGTTGTTTGGGGGTCTTTTGCAAACTGTTTAATTACCCCCAAAATTTTTCCATTCAATTTGTTTTAGTTTATTTTTCCTCATCTTC
>VWYO01028452.1:133370-154421 GCA_013400275.1 Rhadina sibilatrix | reverse complement strand
AGGGTCTTGAGGGGAAGCTGTATTAGGAGCAGATGTCACTTGGTTTATTCAGTTTGGAGAAGATTGAGGGGAAACCTCAGTGTGGTATTCAACATTCTCATGAGGGGAAGACGAGGGATGCAGACCCTGATCTCTTCACTATTGTGACCAATGACAGGAGCCGAGGGAGTGGCCTGAAGTTGGGTCAGCGGAGGTTTAGGTGAATATCAAGAAAAGGTTCTTCACCCAGACTGTGGTTGGGCACTGGAACAGACTCCCCAGGGAAGTGGTCAAAGAACCAAACCTGACAGTTCAAGAAGTGTTTGGACAATGCACTTGGGCACATGGTGTGCCTTAGGGATGGTCCTGTGTGGTGCCAGGAGTTGGACTGGATGTTCTTTGTAGGTCCCTTCCAGTTTAGTTTGTTCTGTGATTTTGTGATTCATGATCCATCGCCAATAGATGTCATATATAACCTCTGAAAAGGTTTGTTTTCTCTGAATGCTCATATTTAGGGAGCAACAGTTACTACTTTTTTTACCCATGCGAGCCGCTGCAAGTTCAATGTTTGCCTCTGCCCTCCACGTTTTTGTAATTTCATAGCAGAACTTTTGTCTAAGAGCAGAATGGAAGATGTTTTGTGAAAGATTATATTCAGTGACCTAATAGTCAATTGAAATTTAAGGTGTAAGGTTTTCTTTGTTTGTTTTTTTTTAAAAATCAGATTCTCTTCAGCATGCTAACTGCTTTAGATCTATAAGCCAGGGTCCATGGAATAAGTTGTAACAAATACTGCTTTATACTATCACTGTGTCCTCCTTTACATCATTCTTTTTAATGCATCTCTTGCAATAGTTAATGGGTAAAGAATCAATGACTCAGAATAAATAAGTTTGGGATAACCAGCAGCTGGTCTGGCATTGCATTAGTTATTTGAGTGTGTTTGATTTGGTGGCTTTTTTTTTTTTTTTTTTTTTTTTTTTTTTCACTAGTGCCATTCAGTATTTATTTGAAGATTGTGAATTCTACCCATAACATTCCTGTGGAATTAGGAATTATCTCTTATAGGTGCCTGGGAACTTTTCAGTTCTTCATCCATACAAATGCTAGATCTCTCTAGAATTTGCTTTGCACACAAGACCAATTAGAAAAATATCTTAATTCTTAAGTTTCAGAATATCTAAAAAAAAGTAAGGTTGCATAAACTCCCTCAGTAACAATAATCTCTATTTTTCCATATATAAATTTTCTTTTTTGAATAATAGGCAAATTTAAATGCATTAAAAAAGTTCAGAAATGTGGAAAATGAGAAGTGCTGAGACCTGGTTATTGCTGGTGGTCTCCATGCTATCCTGGGCCATTCTCTTGTGCTCTGGTTTCTCTCTGTGTAACAGGTTATGATCAACACCTGCACACTTTACAGTGAATGGCACCAGGTTATGTGTCACAGTACGACTGACACAAAAGAAATGACACTCACACACTGAGATGTCCAAGGCAAAAAAGGGAAAGTTTATTTACAGACCTCAACATTTATAGAATTCCAACAGTGACCATGGATTGGAGGAAGAAAATTTTCCTCTCCAACTGCACTGGTCAACCCAACAGTCTATCAACAGTCTCCTCCTTACGAGAAGAATGTAAACATGAAAGAACAGTTACAACAACAATAGGTTATTTATGTGAAAATTGTGAGAAACTCCATTACAAAAAGTAACCAATCAGAAGGCTGAAGTAGAACTTTAAAAAAACAGAGAAGAACAGAGAAAAACCAGGGCAACCGTTATGATTCAGTGTTACTCTAATATAAATAAAAGAAGGTCACGTTCAATCACCTTTCCCCTTTAGGATGATATTTCCTGAAAGATTTTTCAGATTGACCTGTCTCAGCAGAAAATTATTGTGGCATGCAGGAAACAAAAAAATCTTGCAACCGAGACTAAGTCTTAAAAGATTTTTTTTGACTAAATATTGCTGGAGGTAAAGTTTTATTCTCTTAGTTGGAATCTGTGTCACCCATAAAACCTGGAATAATGTGAGTCTCCTCAGGCTCTATTATACTTACAGAATGTTTGGGAAACAATACAGAAATAAGGCTTTTGTCTGTCAGATACTAGAATTCTCATATTTATTACAACTAATATGCATAGACAAATGGAGTCTGAAGCAGAGAATATTATATGTCTATTTTTTATACAAATAGAACTCTATTAAAAGTGTAAAACAATATTAATTGTGGCATGAGTAAGTTTGTGACCTCTGAATGTGGTCTTAAAGAGTAACTTTTTGTTTGAAGTTCCTGCTGTTATATATTTAATTTGTTCTCAGCCAGTTTTTCATTTCAGGAGGATGTTGCTGCAGAGAGGAGAAAACAGGCTGTTGTAGAACAAGTTATGGTGGATCAGTTATGTAGGTAAATGAATTTATAATGTAAAATTTCAGTTTTCCCTACAGAAGAATTTGAATATGTTAGTATTTGGCTTTTCTTGCTTAAGAGCAAGAATGTTTTGGTCATCTTGTTCCCAGTCTTATGAAGTCTTATATAGTAGTATTATTTGCAAAAGTTCTTTGAGTGAAAAGTCTTTTTAATGCAACTTAAATACCAGTTTAAAGTGCCATGTATTTTTTTTTTCTGGAAATAATTTTTAATTTTATACATGAACCTATTTTAAGGTCTTTACAATAAATAGCAGTAGCTCTTGAAAGTAACCCTCTTGAACCTCCAGAAAATATATGGATGCCTAATGTTATAAATTACAAGTCCTCAATATTTACTGTCCTTTCTAAACATCTTAGCTTTATTAATATTTATGAATCATTTATTAATACTGACACAGCACCTTTCAGTCATAAAGGAGTATTATGGGCATGTAGGGAAAAAAGGCAATATTATAAATTGAATTGATCCTGGTTGTACAGTAAGATCCCCTGCCTTCATTGCTATCCCTTTAGCTTCAAGAAGGCATCGCTCCTGTGCAGGAAGATCCCTCTATTTTAAGCATGCTTTAATAATTCAGGCCTTTATGCAAGCTGTCTGGTTATGACAATATAAGATGATGCAAGCTAGTTTAATATGGTTTCATGTTACTTTACACTTACTAAAAATTATCTGTGGGTATGTCTAGATTATTTTACATTCTGTTCATAGTTTACAATCTCTAGAGTCATCTGCACTGGTGTTCCAGCCCATCAAATCCTAAGATTTTGAGATTGAAATGTTGTTGCACTTCCCCATTTCAGTTTTTCTTTATTTCTGTTACAATGGTATTTTAAATGACCTATATTGTTTAAAAGTCTATTAACACTTTTACACTATTTAAAAGCTGACATGACAAGAAGATTGCCTGAGGGAAACAAGACTGTCATGAGACACAATGTTAAGTTCCAATTTTAATCCTCATTTAGGAGGATTAAAATTATGGAACTATACAGGGTAGAAGCCCCCAGTTTTCAGATAAGTGCTTGGCCTGTGTCATATCCCTTTGAAGATTATTACAGACGTGATCTTAAAAATATGCTGGTTATTTTGAAGTATTTCAGTACTACTGATGTTGCATTAAGCATAGAGCTTTGTGCATCTTGGGTCATGGGTGCCCATTCTGTGTTTAACCTCCTGCTGCTTTGCCTTATTTGTATCATGTATTCCTTTTCTTACTCTGAACCCTTCTGTTGATAATGTTAAAACAATATTCAGTAGTACTGCAGCTGCATCAGGATGAAGTTTTAATTTAAAAAATCTCTCTGTTTATGTTCCAAATATAACTCTGCCAGTACTTCTAAACAAATTGGTATCAGATATCAGGATGTTAATCATAAAAGATTAGTTCAAAACTGTTGCATGAAAAAAAGCTGTTAAAGGAAATACAAAGGTGTTTTGAATACTTTTTTTGGAGAGCAAATCTTGCAGTTAAATCAGTGTAACTGATGTGTACAAAGATCTATCTGTATACATCAGAGAGCAAATTTAGAAAATTATAATAGCCATGCAAAATTATTTTTTCCCTTCTGATAACCATTTCTATAGCATAAGAAGCATCACATTTATTTTTAAAGGGCTCTTCTTTTGCTTATTTGTTGAACTGATACAGAGAATATCAAAATGTTCAAAACCCAGTTCATCTGTTTCTTTTCTGCTTGTTGGGACTTTGAGATCTTCTCAGCTGTGTAGTTAGCACTTTGAGGGAGGAAGTGCTAATGTTTTTGTTAGATGACAGATTGAATGGGGCTCTGAGCAACCTGGTCTAGTGAAAGGTGTCCTGCCCACAGCATGGGGGTTGGAACTAGATGATCTTTAACGTCCCTTCCAACCCAAACCATTCTGTGATTCTGAGGTGATGTCACTGGTCAGTGCTAGTAACTGAAATCACTGATATTGGAGGGAGCCATGGTTAAAGAATATTACTGATGGAATATTTATGGAAATAGTAGAAATTATGAAAAATGCCACAAGCCTTCATAATACTAAGATTTATTTTATCTATATAAAATATACTTTAAATAATACATATCTGCATGTAACATTACTACATAGCAGTGCACTGCCAGAATATTATTGCATATATTTGATATTGAGAAATATCAAATACTTAAGAAATACTCAAGAATTCGTAAAAACAAACAAAAAATTAGGCCCACAAATTTATGGAAGCTTAATGGATAACTCCAAGATTGTATTACTATATTATTCTTGGGTGTTTTCTTTCCTGCATAAAAATATGTAAGACATGAAATTCAGCCAGACTAATAGTCAATGGGCTTCTCCCTGCTCTTTGTGGTCAGAGCTGTTTTAAGTGAACCAGAGCAGTCTACACATTCTGATGCTTGCAAGGAAGCTCAAGGACTTCTGGGAGTTGGGATAGCACCAATGCGTTTTAGAAAAAGGACACTCCACGAAACAAAGTAAGTTTATAAAAATAATTTTTCTGCTGTATATTTTTTTTTTTAGCTCTGTGAGTTCTGTTTGCCTTTCCAGATGTTCTACTTTTGGCTTGGATCCACCAGCTTCATATGAGGCCTTTTTTGTAGCTTTCCTTTATTTGTTATTGCCTAGTGAGATAATAGGGATCTTTTTATGTGAATTCTCTGTGTATTATGATTGATTCATAGAATTTATAAAACCTGGGAGAACATTGTTAAGCTTATATTGATACTATTCATCACAAGTATTTGCCAGCCTTTTCCAATTGGTTGGATGCTTGCAATCCTGTCAATATCCTTTTAGACATTCCTATCCTTAGGTGTATAAATTGCATAAATATGCATCTGTAAATGTTAATGTAGATCTTCACAATATAATCCTACTTTACTTTCATATTTTGATTTCTGCTGCAATAATTAACCCTATTGGCATTTAAATTGCATTCCTGGACTGTCACCATTGAACAGTCACTCCAAGGACTTAAAAAAACCTGAGGAAACAGGTTTTTTTCCATAAAAAATATGGATTTCCTGATCCATAAAATTAAATGAATCTGCAGGTCTGAGGCTTGTTCTGTTAATTTTTCTCAACATTCAGCCAAGCATTTCTGCTTTGTGCATTTTAACATCCCCCTCCAAAGTCTTTCTCATCAAATGTCATCTTTGTATTCTTAAAAAAAGGAAAAAAGACAACAAAGCCAGTCTCTTACATCCCTCACAGAGACAACTCTGCATTTCTGGAACTAGTAATAGGGCCAATATAGAATATTTAGGTGGGTAAAAAAGCCCCAACCTGGGTATTTTTGCAAGAGAATGCATTGGTTCATGGAAGTATGGTGAGTGGTAGAGGTAAAGGTTAATTCTTTATGTAAGTACATGTAAACAAAATTTCCCATTCATATCTATGTTCTCTGTGTGTACTCTCATATTATATAACAGAACACTTTACAGCTCTGAGTTGCCTTCTAATTCAACTACAAAGGATCATCTCCTCAGCCAGTTGCCAAGGATACCGTATTTCATGGTTTTTGCTGTTTGGAAATGGTTGAGTTTTATGTAACATTTATCTGTGGGCATATAGGTATCATTAACATGCTGCATTATTTTCACAGAATAAGGACCAAATCGGGACTAACTGAGAACATGCTCTCTAACAGGCTACGCTTTGATAGTAGGATTATATCGAGGTAATCAGAAATTTTGTGAAGCTTTTCAATGCTCTGAGTTTGTGAATGAGGATTTCTCTCTTGAACTGATAATTGCACTGAATGTTTCTGCTCCCTGTGTTGAAGAAAAAAAGTACCTGTGGTTGTCCATGTGTAGTACAAATTTTGACATTGCTAATGGATAGTGCTTTACAATCCCATTGTACAATGTTAAGATCTGTAAGCAATGTTATGTTACCATCATACCCATAGCTCTATTCAGGACAGTTACCACAGGGGCTGTGTAAAATAGTGCTTTTAGCTGTTGCATCTCAGTTGATTCAAATTATTTTAGCCTTATCTTAGATGTGGCAACTACTATAAGTAGTAATGGCATAGCGACATGTTCATAGCCCCTTATGTATTAAATTTTATCATGTCTTTGAAACTGTTCTGATTTGAGTGGTGGCATAAACATATTTTTTAGTTTTGAAAGTGGTGCTTTTCTGCAGCTGTGAGCTGTATACTTATTAGAACAGCTGAGTATTCAGTGACATATTTCCATATACCTCAATGAATGCAGTAGTCCTGGTACGTAATCCTGGATTGTACGTAATCCTTTAGTTAATCAGTGAAAATTACATTGTCATACTAAAACATGAAGCCTCGAGAGATGTTTTTACCATTATGGAGAATGGAATATTGAATTAAAATATGTGACCGGATCCACAAGTTGAATTTCATGGTGGGTTGGAGAAAATAGTCAAAGAGCTCTATAAAAAAAATAAACTTTACAACATGCAACATTGCAAATAAAATGGATACTGAGAGCAGCCTTGAGGAGAAGAAGTGGTAGATGAGAAGCTCAGCATGATCTGGCAATGTGCACTTGCAGCCAGGAAACCAACCATATCCCGGGCTGCACCAAAAGAAACACACCCAGCAGGGCAAGGCAGGGGATTCTGCTGCTCTGCTTCTCTCTTGTCAGACCCCACCTGCAATGCTGGGTCCACCTCTGGGGTCCCCAGCACGAGAAGGAACTGTTGGAGTGATCCACAGGAAGGTCACAAAGATAATCAGAGGGAAGGAGCACCTCTCTTATGAAGATAGGTTGAGAGAGTTGAATTGTCCAGTCAGAAGGGAAGGCTCCAGGGAGACCCTCCTACAGCCTTTC
The DNA here is from genome assembly GCA_013400275.1 of Rhadina sibilatrix. Lineage (NCBI taxonomy): Eukaryota > Metazoa > Chordata > Aves > Passeriformes > Phylloscopidae > Rhadina > Rhadina sibilatrix. The sequence continues at coordinate 147,206 of VWYO01028452.1, read as the reverse complement.
AGTGCCTACAGGAAGGCTGCAGGAAAATTGGAGAGGGACTTTTTTAAAAGGTGTGTAATAGGACAAGGGGGAATGTCTTCAAACTAAAAGCAGGCAGGTTTAGGTTAGATATTAGGAAGAAGTTCTTTGCTGTGAGGGTGGTGAGGCACTGGAACAGGTTGCACAGAGAAGCTGTGGATGCCCCATGTCTGCAAGTGTTCAAGGCTGCACTGGATGGAGCTCTGAGCAGAGTGGTCTAGTGAAAGGTGTCTTGGCCCATGCCAGGGGTTTTGGAACTAGATAATCTTTAAGGTCCCTTCCAATTCAAACCATTCCGATTCCAAAATAAATGTTACTTATATTTGGGTTGAATTGGATTTATATATACGAAAAACCTAAAGGTGCTTTTCAATTTCCCTTCTAGAAATGGTCACGATGCTTGTAGGGAGTTGATTGGATTTTTTTTTGCATGTGACAAATCCCTTACTGTGTATGAATTTCGACAGTTTGGAAAAAACAGGTAGGATGAATTACTTTTTAAAAGGGTTTTAGCAAACATATTTCACTCTATCTGAGAAGCTTAAATAAATTTGTTTTAGTACTAGTTTTGAATTATTTCACAGGACAAATGCCTTGCCTTTCATTCAGAAGGGAGTTTATCAACATCAACGTGGACAAAGAAAGGGAAAACCTTACGATCTTAGTGACTTGTATGTTGTAAGTATTCCGCTGAATGTAAAGCTATTTTTTTTTTGGAGGTAATATTTGGATATTTGAATTGTAAATTGTGATCTAGCCTTCTGGGAAGACCAAAAGTCTTCCCCCTAAGTGACATTTTTGGAATTAAGGATTTTCAGAAGGCTGTTTTGTTTTGTTGTCCCACGTTTTAGGGGTTCCCAATTTAGGTTTCAGATCAAGCTGTAGTTTGCAGTTATCCCTCTAGAGGGCACAAGCCTGCTGACACTGTGGACCCTTTTTGGACGAAATGATCCACGCGGAAGTAAAGTCCTGAAGAGGAAGTAGACCAAAGACCTTTGCAAGGTCTGCTGTCATTTTTAACTCGAAGCAATGCTTAAATATTTTTAAACATGAAGAAATTACAGGTTAATTTTTTTTAACCTACAGTTTGAAATGTAAACGACCAGCTGTTTAGAGCAAGTGTATGAAACAATGTTAAGCTTTGTCTACCGGCTTATCTGATGACTGATTAAAATCATATGGCACCTTCTATACTGGTGTACTTCTGTACTGGGTAAAGTGTTCATGATTTATAAATACTGGGGCAAGTTTTCAAGTTTTACAGACTGGTTTCACCAAATTCTTCACATGCTCCTGCAAATCTGAAGTTTAGAGGAAAAACCTTGTTTGTGAGAAATGTAGAAAATAAAAGAAGTCGACATTAGTTTTCAGTGTGTTTTTTTTAACCACATGCCTATCCTAACTGCTTACATAACCACCTGAAAATTTTGAAGATGAAATAGGTGAGTTTATAATATGGAAGATAGAGCTACTTGTTGGGATTTTCATATTTTATTGTCATGTATGTTTTTGCAGTTTGGAGATGGAAATGTGTTCTGAATGAAGATGCATCATAAAGTCATCCAGAAAATGTACTGCATCGAGTTCAGTAGCTCTTTGGAATGATGCTGTGTCTGTGAATCTCCATATCTGCAATCATACTTTCTGGGCTGACATTAAGATATGCAGATCTCTCAAAGTCCAAGTGGTTGAGACCCTTGCACATTAACAGTTTCTCTGTCTTCTCCTTCCAAATTCATGAGCTTTGGAGACTATAAACCAAGCCTCCCCAGATATTACACTTAGAGCTACTGCATTTTTTTATTCTTCTCAGCATTCTTTGCTTTTCTTTCTTTCCCCTTCCCCTCTATTTTTAAATCATTGTGTGCTTTACCAACAGGGAGCCAATCTGACTTTCCGAAGTGTTGACCATAACCTTCCAGAAAGTGTTAAGCAGAACCCTGTCTTCACCCTTCGTGTGATAAGTATTGATGAAGCAGCTATGGATTATCTAAAGTAAGTGCTGCTAACTAATTTTCAAATTACCTTTCCTTCCTTAAGCAAAAAAAAAAAAAAAAAAGAAAAAAGAAAAAAAGAAAAAAAAAATTGATCTCCTAATACCTTATTACTTATACTGCTAAAAACAGTATCCATATTTAGGCTGTTCTTAGGAGAAATTAATAGTAGCTGTTGGAGGATTTTGCATAGTTCAATAACTTCCTAGAATGATAAGGAGTAATAGGAGTAATTTTATAGTAAGAACTGAAATGTGAAGCTGATTTATTTGCTTTATTTAAGGTCCTGTGTTTTTATATACAAACCATATACCTCCTGTGTTTCAGTTTGTGCCCATTGCCTCTTGTCTTGTCAATAGGCACCACTGAGCAGAGCCTGCCTCAGTTTACTTTACTCCTTTCTGTCAGGTATTCCTAAGTACTTGAGGGTAAGATCCCTCAAGGCTTCTTTTCTCCCAGCTAAACAGTTTCAGCTCTCCCAGCCTCTCCTCATATATCTTATACTTTGATCCCTTCCTGATTAGGAAGAGAATAATTTTAATTTCAATTAAATATGCTCATTATCTAAAGACTACTTTATTAGCTGAACTTGTCTATTATTTTCTTTCTGCAAATGTTTATGCACATGAAGCTTGTTCTCAGATACGGTAATATTCACTTAAAATCCCTTTAGACTGAAAACTTTGCAAAGGAGCCATAGCAAGCTAACAGTGCACAGAACAGTAAATTCAAATTTAATTGGTTCTAGAACTGTATAGTTGTACGATGCTTAGTGCTAATTGTTCCCTCTTGGCAAGGTTTCAGTGAAATAAAGTACAATATAGTTTAATTTCAGATAGTTTATGTAAGACATTTTACATCTCAGAAGCCTATCATTCAAGTAAACAGCTTTTTCTTTCATTTGTTGCTGATCTGTGAAATCTGGAGTTGAACCAGTGTTTTCTCTGAATAGAAGAACCAGAAAGAAGACCTGTTCAATGGATTGTAATTTTGGATTTTGTGCTACCTGTGGTGGAATAGATTATTTCCTTTTTTATACTCTCTCTGTATTCTTTCCATTAGTGACTATATTTCAGTCTGTTTTTTTCTTCTGCATGAGGATGTTACTGAGCTCTCTATTGTCTGGTGCAAAACTCTTGAATTGAATCCTCTTACCTTCATTACTCCACTGACAGAAAATCCTGTTGAGCTGCAGTCCAAAAGGTCTACTGCAGGTTCCCAGGAGCAGCTGTGCCCTTCTGTTGCAAGCCATGAATCTTTTGGTTTACATGTGTTCTAGAGGGTGTACATTGTCCTCTGCAGGTGATTGTTGACTTTCCAGTTTTAGTGATCTGGTGTAGGTAAACTTCTAGGGACTTCATAATGGGAGCTACCCAAAGCGGACATGAAAAGTCCTGTAGATAGCAGAGAGATAAGTCTTTGGCCTCAGAAAGCAGGAGGAGGAGTATGTCATGGCAAAACACTGCTGAGCAAGCAGCTCAGAGTTGACAGTAATGCTTTTCCATTTTTTTAATATTCTGATTAAAATAATTATAGGACTTGGTTTGGGGTTTTTTCTTCCAGTAGGTTCTTCCACAATATTTTTATCAATCTTTATAGTTATTTCTGATGAAGGCTTGTGGGAAGCCCTTCTCAGAAGGAAACTTAAGAGAAAAAAACCCACAAAATTTAACAATAATTTATAGATAGACTTTTGGCCTACACCTTTGCTATTTGTGTTCTAAAGAGAGATTTGAAAAGTACTTCAGGTTATTTTCCTGTTGGTGATTAAATGTGGTTGCTTTAACAAACTCTTCCAGTGGTATGAGATAAGGATTGAACTAAACTTCTGGAGATTTTATGCATGAGAGGAATTATCCATAGTAATGAATTAGTAGAGGAGATGCCAGTTAATATTGTTAGAAAAGAATTTCTGTATATCTGCAGCTGGTCAGCAAGGACTTTTGTGAGTGCACTATCAAACTCAAGCAATTGGATATTGTGCTTTAAGGGTAGTATATGAAGTAAATACAAAGTTGGGGATTTTTTACTACATATGTTTTGAATATAGTCACATTACATGTAATTTCACCAATCAACATTCATTTTGATTTCTTTAGAGCTTCTTCTGTGGAACTCAAGGAAGAGTGTTCCAGGCAAGTGGTTCATGACCACGAAGTTTTCAAGAAGATTCAAAGTTTGTATCTACCAGAACCTATTTAATTTTAATTTCCATATCTCTATCTTTACAGCTCAGTGCAATGAACACTAGTAATGTTATGAATATTTATTTGTGTAAAGGAAATTAAACAAAAGTCAGATATTTATCAGAATATTATTAGACTGATACCAGTACAAATCACTCATAAGAAAGCTTTCTCCTATCTCTTCAAATAATCTGGGTAAAAATTGTGCCGAATGTAGAGTAATTATGAATGTAATCAATAAAATGTTAATCTCTGTGTCGGCACAATCTCTGAAAAAACTCTGAAACATAATGCTGATGCTATGTTACACTGGCATTTAATTTGTTATTGGCCAAGTGTACAAACACCATCTCCTTTCTTCCATTAATTTTGTGCTAGATACTTCTTTTGACCATTGTTTCTATACATTGATAAGTTGCATTTTGATACTCTCTCTTATTATGCTTTTTAAAAATCATGAGTGTAGTAATTGTGTAGTGTACTCTGGAATATGTAAGTAAATTCTACCACGTTCCTATCTACAGTCTTTAAGACAAAGGCATAACTTTTTGTTGAAGATTATGGAAAGATGTTTGTACAGTGTTGTGTATTATTTTTGTAAGCTTGTCAACAAAAACAGTTGATCTGAGCAGCTCACAGCTTGTATAATCTCCCCTATTTACTGTCATTATCCAAACCTGCTTTAAGTAGGCAGTCTTTGATCGCTAGAATCTGCTTGGACATTTACTTTAAGAAAAAAAAAAAAAAGAATAATAATTAGTGTTATTTTTTAATCTTCAAGTTATTCCATTTTCCTCCCTTGCATAATATACACAAGCTGACTTTTCAGTTATCTGACTGCATCTAAAGTTTGCTGGTGTGGCCTGGAAGAATGTTGTGTGTGTATACTTCAATGCATCTTTTAACATATGTCTGAGTTACATCACTGGAAAAAACTTCCTTCTTTCACCTTGCCCCGGTTTTTCCTTAAAATTGCAAATACAAATAATTTGAAGGTAATAGCAGGTGACTTCTGTTAACAGAGTATGCTGAGAAACTCAGACATCCCTAAGTGATTATGCTAGCTGAAGACTTTGATAAGTCTTATCATAGAAATTGCATATAATTTGGGAATGATTTTGCCAAATTAGTCATTTTTGTTCTCGGTTCTACGTGTACTTAACACGTTTGTAGAATAAAGAAGCAACTCTGTGTCTCATAATGGAAGTTTTGTATTGTTCTGAAGTAGTTGTTTCAAAGTTGCTTTGTATGTTAAATCATGGCATGTAATGGGTTCTCACAGAAGTAGGCAGTTTTACAGCCTGAACAAATAGAGGGCAATAGCCATTTTTTCTTTCCTTATCTGGTCTCTTTTAAAAAAAATTGTTAGATACTGCTTGTTAGATATACTTTATACGATTTTCACTCAAATGTTAAATAACTGATGGTTCCCTTTTGGATTTGCATTCTTTTATCAAAGACAAGGGGGCCCTAATGCATGGCTAAGTCTTTCTAACCAGCACCATCATATGTAGATGTGGTGTTCTTTATTTCTGTATTGTCTCCATAGCAATTGGACAATTTCAGGTAAATGTTGTGTCCTTAATTTCTCTAAATCCTCAGATGTATTCAGAGAAACACTAAGTAAAAGAGGAGTTCGGGTTATAACAGGATTAGGAAAGTACTTCCAACAAATAGACAAGAACAGAAATGGTCTTCTCTCTCAGGCAGCCTTGAAAGAAGCTCTGAAAGTATTCCATTTGGAACTGCCTGAAGGGGTGAGTCTGGCTGAAATGTGAATATTATCTTCCTTAATTTATGGAATTGCTTCTTTTCTGTGCTTAAATCTATAGTTTAATACTTGGGTTGTGCATGTTTTCTTTTGGTGGGTTTTTTTCCCCCCTTATGGTATGTTGGCATTTCTGCATTCAGTTCTATGTGAAGTTCTTAAAAATAAAAAATAATATGTTTAAAAACCTGCAGTCTTTTTACATCATGACATGAAGAAGCAAGTGTTATCACAACCCATTTTTTCTCTTTAGGCTTTAAAAAATAATTTAGTTTATGTTCTTTACTTAGGTTTTTTTCTTTGTTTTATATATTATGTTGTAAAAGTAGCTCACAGCTATCAGAACTGTGAATAATGTGAATTATGGTCATCAGTGACGACTGATGATGTGTTATTTTTACAAATCTTTGAGTGAGTTTGGATCTAGAAGTTTGGGTTGGGGGGAGGGGGTGTGACAATACTGTAATTTTCCATTATAGCAATTGTTCTATTTCAGGATATAGTGAAGAACTTTGGCAAAATATTTTTCAATTGCAGGACTTTAAATCCTTATGGCTTATTCTTGATGATAGCAAGAGTGATAAGGTTGACTATGGAGAATTTACTCATGCCATATTTGGAGAAATGAATGAATATAGGAAAGCATTTGTGAGAAAAGTAAGTTTTATTGCAAGTATTTTAAGTGTAAATATTTTGCAGTCTAACCTTGGAGTTAGTTACTCATCATATTCTAGTTGTTGGGTTTTGTTGTTATTTTTCTTAAGTTCTGTACCTGGAAATTGACTTCTTAAAGTTTCAGATGAGTTTATTAACAGAAAGGTAAATTAGTGGACTGCATGCTGTTCCATTGTTAAATTAGTTCATTTTAAATTCTAGAATTGATTCCTTTATTATTTTGAGTTTTCATGCTTATGTGCTATTCTTATTGTTCAGTCCAGTGTCTAAAGTGTCTGGCACCCTGAGACTATCTCTTCCACAAGTCTGTTTCCTTATTTTGGCAGATGACAAATTTTGGCAAATCTACATGTGTAGACTTTCTTCCCTCAGTGCCTGAAATAGGAGGCAGTAGTACTTGTCTCCTTTGAGACCTACAGTAAGAGTAATTTTATTTGTGAGACGTGTTATACGTGAAATGCCACTTGTTATTTGTCTGTAATTTAATGTGGAGCTGTTTGCAGTATCAGACACTGATCACAAACCAGCCAAAGGAGTAGCAACTGGATATCCAGTCAAGAAAAATGACATATACTTTCATGCTTTCAGTCATGGAGGATCTGACTCTCCTAGCCTTATGTATCAAGCATGTGTATTTGAGTAAACTGAAATGAAAATGAAGCTGCTGTTAGCAGTGCTGGAGAGGCTGTGTGGAGGCTTCTGTCAGAATGATGTGGAATCTTAATAATTGGAGGAGGCAGAAGGGAAGCAACTAAACTTCTGATTCTAAGGATGAACTAGAAATTAGGGAGAGAAGACAATTTTTTTTTTTTTTTGCATTGTCTAGGGGACACACATTTGATGTGAAAACTGGTGAGGTAAAATAATTATGAAACTGCATAATCTATAATAATTTTCTGGTGTCTAGTAACCTTACAAAAATATGTTAATTGACATAATCCGTTGCATAAGATCTTTTCCTCTTTCCACCTTTTTTTTTTCCTTTCCCCTGAGATGCTTATATGAAACTCTTTTTTTCCCCTATAGGCTTATATGAAACTAGATTTCAACAAAACTGGGAGTGTCCCTATGGTAGATGTCAGAAAATGTTACTGTGCAAAGAAACATCCTCTAGGACTGGCAGGTAATTCACATGAACAAACAAACAACCCAAAATCTGTAACTATGGAAGTCATCTTGTTAGCAGAGATAGGAGATCCAGAAACTGGTTGGAAATACAAACTGTTTTAATATTTACTTAGACTTAAGCTGTTAAAGGGGAACTTTATTTATCTGAGGACTTAAAATTAGTCTCACCAGAACATGACCATAAGTAGTAATGAAGTTCATATAAACAGTTTTAATACTTGCTCTTTATCAAGCTGCTAATACTGCCTGTCTGCAGAGTAGTTCTTTACCTCTGTAAGCAGTTATTTCTCAGCTTTCATCTGTAAGTTATCAGTGGCAAATATGATATTAATAATTTTCACTTAGTAGGATACTCTCATTTTCACATTACTGTTTTCCATCAAAATGTGCAAGGATTCCAACTGACATGGAATGTACTCAGCAGTTGAATAATTTATTCAGAAAGAATTTATTTCTGTGACAAGTTTGTCATCCTTTACAGAGGAAATGCTGGTTTCTTCGTTATTTTTTCAGGATTCTCAAAAATGTTTAAAGTCTGCCATTGAGAAAATAGGAGTTTAAATATTTGTATGTCAGTTTTAAAAAACAATACCTCTGTGCACCAAACTAGTCACTGTAAAAGTCTCCATGGTGTCATGACCCTTTCTTTTTTTACCTGTAGAGGAGAGGATTTTTTTAATATTGCCAGTGATTTTAATGGTAACACATGAAGTCACCTAGGGGTATAGGGATACAATATGTGATTTTTGTCCAATGCCGTATGGACATATTTTTGTGGTTTTTTTCCTCAATGCTGAAATAATTTTGAGTATTATCTTTATAAAATTGCAAGGATACAGATGTAAATTGCAGAACACTTTTCAAATGCCAATTTCCATCTTAAAGTTTTCCCAGAAGTTTGAAGTTTTGTTACTGTAAACATATGCTTTCTTACAAGATAACTTGAGAATTTTAGTTTACAAATTCATTATGCAGCTTTTGCAGTCATTTGAAGGAAAACATTTCCTGATCTCATAATTCATTGCAATTGGCTGACTCCATGTTTTCTGTTGATACTTAGTTCTATTATGCTGTTAAAATAAGGTAATTTCTACAGGTGATAAGTGAGCCAATGACTTAATTCTGAAATCAGAATATTGAATTTGTTAATGAAAAAATACTTGCAAATTAAAATTTGAAAGTTTCTTGCCTGAAGTATATTAAATGCTACCTATTCTCTCTTCTTTAAAGTGTATTTAATAGAAAAATATACTTTTATAGGCAAAACTGCAGAAGAAGAAATCAAATTATCATTCCTGAAAGCATTAGGAGAATCCTGCAGCAACCCCAATGAAGTGTCCTATTCTGAGTTTGAAGATTACTATGAAGGATTAAGTTTCGGAATCATGGGTGATGATGACTTTGTTAATATCTTAAGGAATTCATGGCGAATTTAGAGTGGAAGATGACAAAAAAGAAGGGACATTTTCTAAACAAGGAGTGACTAAATAAGAGAAGATTTAGTCTTGATGTTCATTACTTTATAATTAGTGTCTTAAACTGATTTCAGGGACAGAAAACTTTAGGTGCTTTCAGAATAATACCTGGCAAATTTCATGGAGTGTCTGTTGAGTTACGCTAGCCACTGTTCCAATAAAAATGCTGTTCCATGTCTTTCCACTGGAAATTATTAAGGCTGTTTCCCATGCCAAAAGCCATAATTTTTCAATATTAAAATAAAGTGTCCTATTTTTAAATAAGAGGGAATTAGAATACTAAAATGCCTGAAAGGGATATATGCAAGAGAAAATTTTATCATGCATTGTGAAAAGCTTCAGATTTGACTGCATAAATGTGAATGGTAGCTTTTCTTCAGAAATTTTCTTAAAACATTCTTTGTCTCGCTTATTTTTTCTTACGCTGGTACTTAGCTTGAAAGAGACCAGGTCATTGTTTTCCAATTTTGAGGATGTCGGCTGTACTGAAATGCAGAAATGTTCACAGCATTTAGCCCCTTGGCCTGTGCACTGTCTTGACTGATCTTGCTTTGTCATTTTGGTTTGGTATCCAAAGCTGAGCATTGAATCTAAAATAATCACACATGTATTTTGTAATGCATATCCTTCTTTCCTGTATTTTGCTAAGTGGTTCTCAAACCAAATGATTTATATTTAAATATCTGTTTTCTTTATATTGCTGGGATTTTTTAACCAAAACATAGCAGGTATTTATTTTGTGGAACTGATATATAGCATTTCCTATCTACTTTGAAAGTATAAAACAGAAAAGTATTAAAAAGGCGTAAAACAACCACCTCTGCCTCCACAAAAATTAAATCATAAATTAAAATATTCTTTGCCATTTCAAATGTTCTGACAGGTATGCTTTTCAATGTAATACATCTTGCTAATTCCGTAAAATTCTTTGTGTTAAGATATAAAAATACATAGTTAATGAGAGAGAGACTTTGGTCTTCACAGTCATGTCACTGAAATTAACTGTATGTTGAACTGCATTTCTTAAGCCTATGCAATTAAAATATATAACTTTCCTCTAAGCTTGTCTGCCTGGTTTTGAATTTATGGTCTGTGGTTAAAAGAATCTTCCTCTGTGACAGAATTTGTGTTTCATAGGAATTAAAGGGCAGTGCTAGAATGGATGCTGAAATGAGGGACTTTGGTCCACTGTGGCTGACTAGCATAGTCTAGATATAGTACTTTCTTGTTCTAATAACTTGTGTGTTTTTGTGTCTGAATTGTTTGACTGTGGCCTCAAATGTAACAAGTATTGGAGGTTCCACTCTAAATCCTCAAATTAGGGATTTTGGGGGTAGTTCTTTTGGGGCTGCAAAAGTCTGTATGTGTTTTTTACAGGGAAAGGTAGGTTTTGTCAATGTATATTCTAAGAAAGAATTCTGACTCAATATGATTTTCTTGTTCCCCATTCCTGCTGGAATTTCTCTCACTGGAAAGCTTTTGTTAATTAGTGTTCGTGGGACTGGTGATTCTGAGAAGGGCAGGTAATTCTGAGAAGGGACACTTTAGCTGATTGTAGAGCGTTTTGCTCATTAATGTGTCCATTCAAATAGCTGAAAAAAACACCAAGTCCCATTTTTGTTAGTTTTTGGAAGGATCCATTTAGACTTTTTCATTTAGGAGAACTGTACCAACAGATAAAACTGTAGCTCAATTTAATGAATGAAAGTGATTGTGAAATGAGATATTGACATATTTCTTTATGCAATGTTTAATTTTATTGTGAAGCTTTTAGGAAAATTGTTCCACATATTCCTATTGAATGGAAAAATTCAAGACAAATGGATGTATATTAAGTGGGTCTGCTTGTCAGAAAAAGCTGTATAGGTTATATCTGCCACAAATTTATTTTGTTGTTTTCATGGAAACAAAGTGCAGTTATAATAACACAATTTTGGTAGTGCTGAATTATTTTTTTTTTAATCTGAAGACAGATCCCTAACAGGATAATCAAGGATAAATTTTAAAGGTCAAAATTTTCTTGAAAATGAAAGCAGTACTGTGGTAATTATGTGAAACCTGCTATCTACGTAATTTCTATTAACTATCAGGTCATTTACACAGGTCCTGCTTGACCAGCTTGATCTCCTTTTATGATCAAGTTGTAGCCACGGTTTCGTGCCTGCCATGTTTTGATTTCAGGAAATTCTTTCCCAGGGACAGAACTAGTAAACAAGGTCATGTTACTGTAAATTAATATATTCTTCTACATGCTTTCCCAAAGGAGGGACTTTGCTTGATGGTCTCTTCAAGTGACCAGTGGGTCCAGGGGTCCCCACCTCTAAGGTGGGTGCATTGTAGAAAGGTATAAAATAGGTTTGGAGAATAAACCGGGACTCCTCCTTAGGAGTCACAACCTTCTGAATGGACTTCGCGTCTTTCTTTCGTGTCCTATTGCGACACAAGTGACTTGCCTAGTGGATGAGGGAAAGGCTTTGGGAGTTGTCTACCTGGACTTCAGTAAAGTCTTTGACACCATTTCCCACAGCATTCTCCTGGAGGAACTGGCTGCTCATGGTTTGGACAGGTGCACTGTTTGCTGGGTAAAAAACTGGCTGTTGGCTGGGTCCAAGAGTGTGATGGTGAATGGAGCTACATCCAGTCCCCCGGGGCTCAGTACTGGGGATAGTCCTGTTTAATACCTTTATCTGTATGAGAGAATCCAGTGCCCCTTGGTAAGTTTGCAGACTCTGTGGGAGTATTGATCTGCTGGAGGGTAGGAAGGCTGGGCAGAAGGATCTGGGCTGGATCAATAGGCTGAGGCCAATTGTATGAGGTCCTACATTTAGGCAACAAAGCCAAATGCCAGGTCCTACACTTGGGTCACAACAACTCCATGCTGCACTACAGGCTGGGGACAGAGTGGCTGGAAAGTGGCCTGGTGGAAAAGGATCTGGGGGTGCTGGTTGGCAGTAACCAAACATGAGCCAGGTGGCCAAGAAGGCCAGTGGCATCCTGGCCTGTATCAGGAATGGTGTGGCCAGCAGGAGCAGGGCAGGGATTGTTCCCCTGTACTGGGCACTGGTTGAGGCCACATCTCACCAGTTTTGGGCCCCTCACTACAAAAAGGACATTGAGGTGCTGGAGTGTGTCCAGAGAAGGGAAACAGTGCTGGTGAAGGGTCTGAAGAGTAAGTTTTATGAAGGGCAGCTGAAGGAGCTGGGGCTGTTTAGTGCAGAGAAAATGAGGCTCAGAATAGACCTTATTGCTCTCTATAACCACCTGAAAGGAGTCTATAGCCAGGTGGGGATTGGCCTCTTCTCCCAGGTAACCACAACAGGACAAGAGGAAATGGCCTCAAGCTGCAATGAGGGAAGGTTGAGATTGGACATCAGGAAAAAATTTCACTGAAAGAGTGATTGAGCATTGGAACAGGATACCCAGAGAGGTGGTGGAGTAACCATCCCCAGGAAACGACTTAGCACATGGTGCCATTTGGTCAAAAGTTGGACTCTGTGATCTTGAAGGTCTTTTCCAACCTTATTGATTCAGTTGTTGCCTCATCAGATCTTGATGTCTATAGTGAATTTTTAATGGCATTCACTAAAGTCACTGTTATCTGCTCACAGTTTCTCATTGTCTAAACTTCAAATGGTAGAAAAGAATTCAAACCAAATTCTTCCCCAGGTTTGCCCACCATGCTTACTGTGAGTAGAAAAACACAGTAACTGTTCAAACCAAGGTCTGTGGTATCTGATTTTTCATTAAGAATTGTCTCAATGGACTGATTAATTGTGCTCTGACTTGCTCTTATTTACTTGTGAACATTTAATAATGTGAATCCTTTTCTTTAATCAATGCTTTGTAGCTTTAAAACCATCTGGAAATGTCTACTGGGTTTACTACCTTTATATGTATTTCAAATAAAACTTTCTACACTTGCTATCTTTTTAAGAATTGCATGTTTTCCTAATTCGAGTGTGTTCTTAGTTAAAGTGGGGTTCTCAAAGAAAATTCTTCACTGAAACTCACTGCTGAATAAACTAGTTGTCTTCATGCCACCATGATTTACACTCTTGCTAAAAAGTTTTAGCAATTTGCTGTAATTGAGAAGTTCAGAAGTGCATTATGGTGTGAACGTATTTTTTCCTATTGGATGTGCAGGCTCCCAGAAGACAAGTAGATATTAGTTAAGTGATTTAACTCCTTATTCTTAAGGTCTGTAACTACTTCATGAAATAAATATGCACTGACACTATAAGCTGGAATGTTTAAGAGCACTTTGAAAAATTGAAGCAAAGACACACAGACCAAACCTGCAGTAGCTTCACTTTGTCTGCTAATGGAAATACAGCATCCTCACTAGAGGTGGCTTTGTTGCTGAGAGGAGGCATTCACACTCAAAAACTCATTTCTCTTCCGTAAGTTACTGCCAGGTGATCAAATTGTGTGCATCTTTATGGCCAGAACAACAACAAGATTAAAAATGTATCTACCACTGTGTGTTTGTAGGGATGTGCTGTTTACTTTTGGAGTTTCTGTTTTTATGGACATCAGTTGTTTGATTTGTTGGTTGAGTGTTTTTTTTTTTTTTTTTTTTTGCTTTTGGTTTT
>VWYO01028452.1:101715-123969 GCA_013400275.1 Rhadina sibilatrix | reverse complement strand
GTGACTGGCTGCCAGCTGGATGCAGCACCATTCACCACCACTCTCTGGGCTCAGCCATCCAGCCAGTTCCTAACCCAGCAAAGAGTGCTCCTGTCCAGGCCCCGGGCTGCCAGCTTTTCCAGGAGTGTGCTGTGGGAGACAGTGTCAAAGGCCTTGCTGAAGTCCAAATAGACAACATCCACAGCCTCTCCTGCATCCACCAGTCCAGTCACCTGGTCATAAAAGGAGATCAGGTTGGTCAAACATGACCTACCCCTCCTAAACCCATGCTGGCTGGGTCTGATACCCTGACCATCCTGTAAATTTTGTGTGATGGCACTCAATATAAACTGCTCCATTATCTTGCCAGGTACTGAAGTCAGGCTGACTGGTCTGTAATTACCAGGATCCTCCTTTGCACCCTTTTTGTGAATGTGTGTTCTTGTAGCATCCCAGGCAAAACAATCCTGTGGTGGGGGATTTTCACCCTTGAACACACCAACCTCTCCCTTTCTTTTGAAGAGAGAAACCCAAAGCCAGTTTTAATGTACATACACTTCAGAATTCCATCCCCACCACTGTGGAAGGCAAAAATTTAACCATATAGCCTGGGTCATACTGGGGATTCATAATTAGGCAATGCAATTAGTGCTCACCTGTTTTTTTTATTTCTACTGTCATCTCTTCTCAAGAGACCCCAGTCTCCTGTGTTCACTGTTTTTAATTTCCTTGATAAATGTAATATACAAGGACCTTTTCCAGGTTTTCATTTTTTAATGAGAGACACCACATTCCACAAAATTTCACAAGGAGCTGAAATTTGTGGGAAAGCATATGAAGCACACCTGTCTGTATAAAGCCTCTCATATGGAGAGCTCCTATGTGCCAGTATGGGATTAAGAGTAGGCTGACTTCATCATGGCTTTCACATTTTGTATGTCTGTCTTGTCCAATCTTATTTATATTTCTCTACAGTAAGACTTTTTTTCAATAATTCTGTGTTATGGATCAAACCAAGCTTATATCTCAACTGCATTAACTAAAAATGCAAACCTACACTTGAAATTAAAAACAATGACAACTTTCTGCTAGCTTTGTTTTGAGCTTCATCCAATTTAACTACACCATGAAAACTACACCATACAACTTACAGTTCTATTTCAGAGACATTTACTTAACCTATTAATTCAGGGTTTTTTGCAGTTTCAGAGTAAGATTCTGACTGATTGTCAGTGTACTTCAGTATAAAGTGGCTGCCATGTTCTGCAAGATGTGTAATGAGTTAGTACATGTAATTTTAAATAGTAGAGATGATTATAAATAATAAGGGAAATAGAAAAATACATGAAAGAAGTAGAAGCTTAATAAAATGCTAATAATAGTGGATAGTTAAAATAATTAATTTACTTAAAAATCAACTAAGTTGATATAAACGGATCATATTTTACCTGTTACACTGTCTTCAGTTATAATTTTTCATTATAAAATTGATTATTTTTAGTTTCCCAATTACAACATCATATAAATAATATGAAATAGTGATCTGCACTACAAAAACTTGGTGGCTTCAACCTCTCATGTCCTCTTCATGATGGCAGATGTTATCTGGCCAGGTTAACCTTCCCAGGGATACACTAATTAACAGGGGCAGACCTCCTCCAGAAGGTGATTCAGAGCATGACTTTAGCTGAGGTACACCGTGTTTGTCCTCAAATTTGGTGGGTTTTTTTCGCAAATCCCTTCTTTCATTTACTCTTATTGTTAGACAGCTGGTAACCCAATGACTTTGCATTACAGTACTCAAACTTGCACAAAGAATGATTGTTCCTTATCAGTAAAATGTTCAATTGCCTTGGGTTTCTCATAGTGATCCTTATATCTATTTTTATTGCTTTGCTGGTTAAAACCATAACATAGGATCTTTCCCTTTGTAAAGGAATTATTAACCAGCAGGGAAAATCAGTTGAGCATTGTTCAGTATCACTCAGTTCCTCAAATAAAGCCCTAAATTCTGAGCTACAGAAATGTTTCTACTTATCTTTTAAATGAATATGTTTGAGCATGTGCAAATAGTTTTTGGGTTTGTTGGGGTTTTTTTCCCCTTTGCAGACATATTTCATGGTAAGGCTCACTCAGCAGATACTTTTCTCTCTTACATATGTCTCATGCTTTCACTCTTACTGGAAGCACTGAGGAGTGCAAAAATTCAGGTCAAACTCTTGTAGGGAGGAAATTAATTCATAAATGTCACTACGTCTATGTAGAAAATTGTGATTCAAGAAAATTTCGGCTCTGGAAAGTCAACATCTAACATAATTTCATCCTTCATTGAGAAGTCTGCCACATGATGAAACTACAAGGAAGAATGACACACAGAGAAATTAAGAGTGTTATATTTAGTAACAGACAAGTTATAGAATGTGAAAATTTTTATATGAGTGAAGGATTATTATATTCTGGAAGAGACCATTCCTTTTCTTACCAATTAGAAAAATTCTTTCTGTTACTTATTCTTACCATGCAATAACTTCCCCCCCTGCCCCGTGTGCTTTACAAGTCTGAAGTGTCAACCAGGTGCTCATAATACATGCCTTTTTCATGGCAATGGCATTACAGGTATGATTTTGTTTATGATATGTCATCCTTGTTAGTCTCAGGTTTCTTAGGATTTTGGGTGGGTTGTGAGGGTTTTTTTTTTTTGAAGGGTGGTTAGTGAGGCTGAGTTTAGGGTGTTTTTGTTGCTTTTGTTGTTAGGGCTTTTGTTTTGCTTTTTATTTTGGGGGGGGGGTTGTTTGTTTGTTTGTTTTTTGTGTGGGTTTTTTTTTTTTTTTTTTTTTTTTTTTTTTTTTTTTTTTTTTTTGTGGTTGTGTTTTTTTTTTTTTTTTGTTTTTGGGGGGGGGTTTTTTTTTTTTTTTTTTTTTTTGTGGGTTTTTTTTTTTTTTTTTTTTTTTTTTTTTTTTTTTTTCTGGAGAGGTTGGCTTGTTAACTTGGGCACAGATGTGGAACTTGAGCAGACGGTGACAGTTCAGAAGGAAGTCCTGATACTTTGTGATGATACAGTTTGTGTAGTGTTTTGGCAGCTACTGCCACCCTATGGTTTTCCATAATGGATGAATGCTGCAGAGCTTTAATGTGTTGCATTTCTCCAGAAACCTCTTGTAGGTCAGAGAGAAGACAATGAATATTCCTTTTGTCTTACTCACTCCTTCTCTATGTCCCCTTTTGAGAAAAATCCCGTCTGCAAAGGAAATCAAGTATGGCATGAGAGGCCATAGGTGGCATTAGGATGATAGAATCTTTTCCACTGCATTTACAACTATGTCATTGAATATTAATTTTGGTTCCAAGGGTTTTCACTAACTGATTATATCTGCTTTGGCAGGATAGATTTTGCTCTTTTTTTTAGGAACTTCAAAATGTACATCTGTAGAAAGCTTCCAAAACCCATTTCTTAAAGTTGCTGCTGCTTTGGGAGCCTGTGTTTACATCATGGATGCCACATATAGACAGATCTGGGTTAAAGCAATCTGGTCTAAGCAGAGTGTCCTCAGAGCATTGCTTCCAGCAGAGCTTTGCCCTCCAGACGCCAGCAAGTGCCCAGCCGAAGGCTCTGATGCGGAAAGAGGACGTTTCAGATACCATTATTCCACTCACTGCCCTCCCTCAGGCCAGGGAATACCCTTTGCGTGGAGGAAGACTTTTTTTTTTCTTTTGAGGAAGTGGCAAGAGGGATCACCTCTCATATTGTGTATCTTCTCTTTGGGGCTGGAAGCTTCTTTCCCTTTGACCAACCCAGCTCAAACCAGGCAGCAGCTGGCTTGGAGGCAGAGATATGGGACTCTCTCATATATTATACTGCACAGGCATTGGCTTCCCTCATATAGTATTGGGGACTCTCAAGTTCCATCCCCTCTGCCACACCCAACCTCACTCCCATGCAGTGCACCAAGTCTGAAGTGCACCCACTGCTCTTTATTTTTCTTAGCCGACATGGAAACTGGATGTCCTCTCCTTAAGCCACATCCCCAAAACCTCGCTGCCGGCCGGCGCAAGAGCTGGCTCCGGGGCTCCCTCGAGTCGGGGCACCCCTCGCCGCCGCGGTCCCCCGGCACTCCGCGCATCCCCTGCTCCGCCCGCCGGGGCTGTGCGGGCGCTCTGTAACCCTGTCCTGGGGGCTGAGTAGCTCCTCTCCGCAGCCACCTGTAGCTACGGCTGATTTTTCTGCATTTCTCCGAAAAATAGGTAGTCTCAGCCCCGCTCCCTTCCCGCGTGTTTTACTTAAGCGAGCCAAATGTCCATGTCCATCAGGAGCGGAGGTGGCGTTTTTTTCGGAAAGATGCAGTGTTTGTTGTCGCTGCCGCCTCCTGCGCCCCCCTGGCTGGTAGCGCGGGACCAGAGGGGTGTGTAAGGGCCGCCCCGGGGCGGAGCTGCGGCCCCAAATGAGGTGCGATTTCACCTTTGGGTTCGTCTTCCCGGAGCGCCGCTGGAATTACGGCCGTCCCGGTCCCCGGTGTGGCGCGGCCCCCCGCTCATGGCTCTGCGCTCCGCCGGTGGTCCCCGCTCCCAGCCCCGACGTGGAACGGCCGCATTCCCCCCTATAAAATGAGGGGAGCGGGATCTCCGCGCGGGCGGCGGGAGCCGCTGTTACGCCTGTCGGAGTTGAGCACGGAGGGAGGTGAAACAGCCACCTGAACGCGGAGAAACGCTCGAACCGACAACAAGTAGTCTCGCCTGGCAGGGCGGCGCGGAGAGCGGCTGGGGCCGGAGCCCGCCCGGGAACAGAAGCCGCTGTCGCTGCTCCGGCAAAGGTAGCGGCGGGGCGGCGGGAGGCAGCGCGGGGCTGGCGGGGGAGCGGGAGGGACCCGCGGCGGCGCTGATCCCACCTGCCCTTCTCCGAGATGCGCGCTCGCCTTCGTGGTTTGTCTGGGAGAGTGGCGAGCCGAGCTCCCCACAGACAGCTTTTCCCAGAGTATACCTGCTGCCTGCGCTTATGGGGTGCTCGGTATTTCTTCCCAAAAAGCAACCCTTTCCTCTCTCCCACGCTGGGGGTGGGGGGGAAGAGAAAAATATCTAAGCCTTCTTTTTTCCCCCTCGTTAAGCCGTTAGGATAATAAAAGATAGATGCCCATTAAATAATTAACCGTACACTTTCTGTTCCATCAGCTTGGTTCACACGGCCCCGCGAGGGAGAAGGGGGTGGGGACGGTGGCGGATCCATACGCGGTCGAAGCAGCAGCAGTGCCATTTCGGTAGCCTGCTTCCAGGGGAAGCGGGAGACAGCCCGGAGCTGTGCCCGGAGCGGGCAGCGGCACAGCCCTCCGCGGAGGAGCGTGCGGAGCTGGCCGGCGGTGGGTGGCGGGGCGCGCCGGGAGGGCTCCCCGCGGCGTGCGGGTCCGCGGGAGATCCTGGGAGGGGTCTGGGACAGGCCGTGACCGCGGGGAACGGTCTTCCTACGGTGGTGCCTGTGGGGCTTCTACTCGATTTCTTCTGTTTGCGTTTAAGGCAGAAGCTCGTCCCCCACGGACCTGCCGGCGACCGGCGGCCCCCCGCACAGCGACCGGTGCGCCCCCCTCCCAATCCCCGCCGCCGCCTCCCGCGCTCTCCCCAGTCATGTCCCACCCGGAGCGATGGGGAAGCTCGAGGACAACGAGAGGGTGATCCTCAACGTGGGGGGCACGCGGCACGAGACCTACCGCAGCACCCTGAAGACCCTGCCGGGGACCCGCCTGGCTCTGCTCGCCTGCGAGTCCCAGAGCGAGTCCCCGGGCGGCGAGGAGCCGCCGCTGCCCCCCAACCCGCCACCGCCTCCGGCGGGCGGCTGCCCGGAGCCCGGCAGCGGCTGCAGCCCCCGGGGCAGCGGCGGCGCCAGCGAGTTTTTCTTCGACCGGCACCCAGGGGTCTTCGCCTATGTACTCAACTACTACCGCACCGGCAAGCTGCACTGCCCCGCCGACGTCTGCGGGCCGCTCTTCGAGGAGGAGCTGGCCTTTTGGGGCATCGACGAGACCGACGTGGAGCCCTGCTGCTGGATGACCTACCGCCAGCACCGCGACGCCGAGGAGGCCCTCGACATCTTCGAGGCACCCGACCTGCTGACGGGCGAGCCGCCCCCCGACGGCGACGACGACGACTTGGCCGCCAAGAGACTGGGCATCGAGGACGTGGGGGCGGCCGCCGAGGGCAAGGGCGGGCGCTGGCGGCGGCTGCAGCCCCGTGTCTGGGCGCTCTTCGAGGACCCTTACTCCTCCCGTGCCGCCAGGGTAAGCGCCGCCGGCCGGCGCTCCCACCGGGGGCTGGGGAGGCCGAGGGGCTGCTGGGGTCCCCTGAGCGGGAGCCGGCGTCACGGGGAAGCTCGCCCCGCTTGGGGTGTGCGTGCAGAAGTGATGCTGTGGTGGGCCACTGCGAGCGGGGGGACATCGGTCCACGTGGGGTGGTGATGCTTGTGCCCTCGGAATCTGCAGGCAGTGTCAGGCAGCACGGGGGTCCCGCTGTGCCAGCATCCTTCCCGTGGGAGTGTACGGGGGTGAGGTGGGAGCTGTGCCCCGAGAAGCCTGCAAGGGAGCCATAGTCACCCCCTGGCCTGTGTGGGGGTGTGGAGGGTGTGACTCCCTGGTGGACCCCTTGTGTGTGGGTGTGAGTAGGAACAGCCCCAAGGCACCCTCATCCTCCCTGAGCGCCAGCATGAAGGTGCGTTTGGGGCCGGGGCAGCTGGCCTGAGGCCTTGAGTTTAGGTCAGATGGTGACAGTGACACAGGAGAGTGACCTCGGTCCTTTCTGAGCTTTGCTCTGTCTGCACTGGTAGGTGATCCTGGTTCAACAAAGTAAATGTGACAGGGGGTCACCCTGGCTCTTCCTCCATTGATTTCTCAGGGTGACCCTGACTGGCTCAGTGACTGAGGGTCTGGGGACAAGACAGTAAGTAATCATACTGACTTTCTCTTACTTAGATAGGGATTTTAGATTTTTATGCTCACTACTTTATACATTGATGACTTGGATTTTAGTTGTGTCTTTTTATTGCAGTTGTCAGTGGTGATGCAGGTTCGCTCTCTAACTCAGGGCTTTGGAGCAAACAAATGGTTGTAATTCCTTTGAGAGAAATACACAGTGGTGTCTCTAATTTAACCAGAAAAGCAACCCCCAGCAAATCCTTCCTGCAATGCAAGACAAAGGACTTGTAACAGGAAATGTTTGATTATAAAATGGCAATAAGTATTTTTTAGTGTATTTATCAGGATTTCCACAAAGTATTCAGAGCTAAACCTCATTCTGCAGAAAGTGCAGTTATGGTGGGTGTTATCTCCTAATCAGTTCCACTTATTCCGCTGGCAGTCTCATAGATGTGTGCATAAGTGTGTGGTTTAGTGACTTCTGGAATTGTACTCCATGGCATGATGCAGTTTCTGCCCGCTCACCCTGTGAGCTTATTGAGGTAAGTTAAACAGAAAGTAAAAGTCCTCACAGTTATTACTGTCACTTGCAGAATGCCAATGTTGTTTATGTTTTTGAAGGTTGCCTACCAGTGTGTTTTCCCTCAACAGCTGGCTCCAGTTGTTTCTTAAAATATGTTTTTAATAAAGAATGGGTTCTGAAGAAAAGCTACCAGAGGTGTCTCTTTGCTCATCAGTGACATACCCACATCTCACATCTCAGCTGTTTGAATCCTAAAGAAAATTTCATTGTCAGTTACCTGACAAACTGTAGTGTATGTAGTGATTGCCCTGCAGGTTGTCTTTCACCTTCTGTCTTGTGGAAAGTTGCTGACAGTGTCAAAACTGCAGCTTCTATGACAGAGGATCTTCCTACTCAACTTTGCTGGAGAGCTGAAAAGTGCAGAGTAAATGTTAAATGGAAGATACCAGGAGAAGTAGGAAGGTGAGCATGCTGTTGTACTATGGAGTTGCCGTTGGGTTTTCAGCCCAGTCTTTGACAGAAGCTGTAGGTACTTGCTTTCCCAATTTTCCATCTGTAGTAGATCATCCTGAACCATTAGTGGCTCGAGTGAAGATATTTCAAGTTTTCGAAATAATGCTATAGTAGGAAATTGCAACACAGCAATATGAATCTCTTAGAAGATAAGTATTTACCTTTTTATAACTTAATTAGTTTTAAAGGTTTTATTCTGATTTCAAACCCAGGCAGCCAGAAAACGGCAGTGTCAGAACCATAACAACAGCGTCTAAATCTGTATTTTCATTTTCTGAAGATCTGTACTTGATCTTTCAGGTAGGGAGACAATTTCTAGAATTTCTGGTGAGTTTTAAAGCATTAAAGTGAATTTGTATTTAAGGACTCACATGCACTAAGTATGCACTCTTGAACACAGTAATTTAAGGTGATGGTAACCTTCGTTTGGAACTGAGACACTATGTTTTTCCACGCCTGAAACAAGAGCCCTTATTTTCTGAGTATTCTGGCAAATACACTCTTGTTTTATATCAGCTGAGATGATGACTAACTCTAAAAACATTTGAGTGAAATCCTGGGCTTCCTGAAATCAAGACAAAACTCTGTGAACATCAATCTTTGCCTCACAGTCTTAGTTACTGACTCATACACCACTTAGATTATGGTGGGGCTGCTTAGTGGTAAACTTTCCTAAGAACAGTGATAATTTTTTTGATTTAGGTTCACTAGTATCTTTTTTGGGAATTATGGTGCTGATAAAAATGGGATATTTTCTGTTAATGAAATGGTACTTAATATTTGTGATTTTCTTTATTCAAAACTGTGATCTCTAAAAATAGAAATTTATAGAAATTCAAATATAGGTTGCCATGGTAACCTCTTCGGGGATAGTGCACGCACAAGATTATTCTAGCAAGACCATCCAGTGATGTTATATAAATAGTGGAACTAGTTTGTTGACAAGAAAATTTACTTTAGTCAAGATTCTAAAAAAAATTTCAGCTTTTAGTGCATGCAATTTGCTAGTCAGCAACATCTACTAAACATGGAGCTTGTGGATATGAAATATAATCCATGTATATATGATTGGTTTGAAACCTGCAACACTTTCCTCTTCTCCCCAAGTTCAGGAGTTAGGTCTGAATGTTATTTCTGTCTTCAGATTCTTCTGTCTTTATTGTTTTGGATTTCATAGACCATGAAATGAAATTAAAGAGTGCAGCCGTACTCCTTTCACTCCACACGTAATAGAATGATCATTCACAAAAGGCTGTTTGACACAATGCTGTTATGTAGATATGGAAATCTACTGGCATAAGGTGCTGTCACAGGAGGAGGAGTGCTGGGTGGCTGAGTCTTTGTGCGTTGGTTTAAACGTCTCCGAAACAGACACCTGATTCTTATCTGACTGGAACCCCTGCACTCTTTTGTTGGTTAATATCTGTAAGTGGTTTTGCTGTCCAGTGGCTCCTAAGTGCCAGGAGCTTGTTTGCTTTAGTAAAGTGCGAAGATACATCTAAGTAGTTTGTAAGAAAGCACAAGAGGCAATATTAAGTGCTGAGTTCAGAAAGTGTCTGCAGATGTCCAGCAGGAACTGCAATGCCAGTGCTCATCTCAGATACCATATTTCAAAGTAATTACCTCTAAAGCCTTTTTACTTTTGAATAATAGTTGAAAAATGAGGCTGTTTAAAGAAGTAATTAGTATTTGTCATTGATTTTTCCTAAGGATTATGGATTACTCCTGTACTGAGTGCAGGAATGCAAAAATGGCCCTGAAATTCAGTAGGTCCATAGCTATATATCTTTAATGTTTTGAGAAGACTGTAAATCTGTTCATGGATAAGGGGGCAGCACCTGCCACGTGGGGGTAGTTAAGCAGTTCAGGAGTCAGCATGGCCCAGGGCACTTGAGCTGGCCCTGCCATTTGCAGCAGCTGAAGGCAGCTTACACAGCCCCTTTGCTATGGTTTTTATCTCTAGGACAGATCATAATTGATTGGTTGACAAGGAAATATAAATCCTAATTAGCAAATATTTGTCAAGTTTGCTGTAAGTAAATATTCACTGCAATGCAAATAAACCCTCAAAAGCCTTATAGTCTAGGCATCAAGATACATCTTACAAGTGTTCTTAAAAATACTGATACTGCTTCATAGTGACATGGAGAGCTGTATTTGAGCAGTGGGTGGTATTTTTGGAGGGAAGTAAAGTTCCCCTCTACTGCTTTATATGATGTTAAATTGTCAGAGATTCCTTTCAGTGACCCACTGCATCTGCACCAGCTTTGAACATTCAGTGAGGTGAAGAATCAGCTGAAATGAGTGGGATGGGAGTAGGGGGAAATATGATTTTACAGATTCCCTTGAGAGGCTGAAGATACAGATATTATGTTGGAGAAAATTCTTACCAAAGATAACTTATGTCTTTATTTGGTGGCTTGCTTATGTTTTCTCCAGGTACCTAGATACCTGTTTTGATACCTGTCAAGAAAGCCTTGGTTTAGGAAGCCTGTCATGTAGTATGGTGAATGACTGAAGTGAGTTTATTTTTAGGGCTTTGCCTGTTCTGATGCAAGACAGGTTTTATTTTTGGTGGAAACAACACTGCTGCAGTAATCTGAAATACTGTGAATGGAGTGGTGAAGGTACATTAGTGTCAGAATATATGTTTGTAGGTTAAAAGTGAATAACAAAGGTTTGCTTTCTTAACTGATAGGAAGCCCTTTCATAGCCAAATGGAAATCTTTACTCTTTCATTCAATGAGGAGAGCAGGTATACTTTAGATTTTACCATTCAGTTATTACTTAGGCAGACATCTGTCTGAAAATGGTGCAAAGAAAATAGTTATGATTGATACTTCAAAGAGGGTATTCCTTTTGTTGGTAATTAAAACACCGAATTTATTTACAACTTGGAAAATAGTCAATTACATGAAATTGGTGAAAAACAGTCATTGTGCTTTAAGCATTTATACTATGGGAGCTGTCTTTTTTAAAGACACATCAAGATGTGCTCCTAATGACAAAAGTCATGATGAATTACTGTTACAGATATTCATACACTCTGTAACTTCATGTCTACATGGGCTGACTAAATCACATTGTAAGTAATTTTTATTAATTTACTTCTGGCATGCTGGCTTCTAAAAGTCCTAATTGGAAATTCTAGCTTAACACATGATATATATAATCAACTGGTTTGATCTACCCTAAGTGTAGATGGTCTCTGATGGTACTGACATATTGGTGAGGTAAAATCAGCAAGATTTCTGCCTTCCTAACTTCTGCCTCTTCCTCTACAGCTGTTCTGCCTGATGCTGCTAGTGTTTCCATGGAAACAAGCCAGCTCTTCGCTTCCTCTTCCCATTGAAAACAGCCTTCTCACTGTCACTTATTCATCTGGGAAAAGGATTTTGTCATGGCTCTGACATAAATGACACAGAGATGATCTATCCTATCATTTCAGAAATAGATGCTATTAGGTATGTGCATGTGCATACAGCTAGATTGTCTTTCAGTGACTCTAAAATAATTTGGTTAATGGACTTAGGTTGAATTTGTTTTGGTGTAACTGGAAGTGGAAATCAGCTAATTAGACACAGCCCAGTATAGTAACAGTGTGAGAACTATTTTTAAGTGAGAAATCTGGCAGACAATGTTCTCTTTTTTATGTAGTTAATATAGAATGTAGTATTTGTCATGTTTGTGTACAGTGATAAAATTCTTAAATGGTTTACTTTGAGGATGAGAATTTATCCTCAAACTGATTAAGATGGTGGTGGGAGGAATAGCTCACAACTTGGGATGAATATTGTATAGGTTTCAGTGCTACTGTCAGATGAGGAATCACGTTATCATGCACATCATGTGATGCAGTCAGAATACAAAATAAGTGATGCAGGAAAACTGGTGTCTTCAAGGTCCTTTTATTCTTAAAGTGTTTGATACTTAGTCCAAAGTAAATGTATCATTCAATACCCTGTGAATAAATCAGCATTTTTGCTTGATTTGGTGAATTTGTGTTGTCATAATCAAAAAACTTCAGAATCAGATAAATTCCATATCCTTGATTAATATCTTTCACTGTAGTGACTTTAATATACTGTAAGAGAAGTTTGTGTAAAATTTGCCTACCCTTCTCTCCCTCAGTGATCATTGGCAGAGCGTGATGGTTCTCTTCCTGTGAAGGTGCTTTGCAACTGGGGTAGAAGAATAAGAGAAGAGGAAAGGTTCTCTCTATAAATTTTTAATATTTTAATAATCTCTTATAAAAGTGACATCCAGTAGTTTTAAGATGGAAGAAACAAGTTCTCATTATCAAGTGCTGTTTCAGCACTGTTCATTTCTCCAGAGATGGTTCCTACTCGTCCTGTGATTCAGATTCATGGCTTATCTTAGGGAAGGACAGTTTCCTTCAGCCATAACTGGAAAAGAGAGGGTTTTATGCTCTCTATATTTAGCACCCAATGAGGGTAATGTGTTCCCTTTTAATTCTCTTTACTAAACTTCTCTTTAGACTTTACTTCTGTCAGCATGGTTTACATAAAACCATGTAGTGGGGATTTCTGCAGGTTTTTTTTGTTGTTGTTTTTTGCTTTGTTTTTTAATAGCGAGTAAATTAGTTAAGCAAATAAAATACGAGTATAGTAATAGTCAGAACATCAAGCTATCAGCTGTCAGTCTACTTAGTGTATTTCTTATAGTTCCTTTACATGTTCTTTCACAAGCACACACTTTTCCAGTATAAATCAGTAATGGCATAGGAATAAGAAATTATTTTAAAGAAATGCTAAGCAAGGCTATTCAATAGTTTTATATGCAGAGGAAATTGGGGAACTACGTCCAATCTTACTTACGTGTGCTCTTATGTGTGCTCTTGCCTCCAAAGAGCCTTTTGATGCAAGGGCTGAAACATGAGAATATTTCACATGTCAGAAATAATTTATTCTGGTGAACAAAATATTCAACTGGGGTAATGTGCATAAATAGTAGTAAAAATTTAGCTTGGTGATATTTATCAATATGATCAAAGGGATTCCAGTTGTAGTGATGTCTGATACATTTTTTTTCCCTATAGTGGTATATAGGTGCATATATTGATATAACTAAATGGTAATTTTGTCAGATGCTATAGAAATAGCTGTAGAGAATAAACATGAAATCATACGTTTTTGGTTTTTTTTTGGTTTTGTTCTACTAATTTGTTTAATTAACATCTTTGTTGGTGCTATATGATGACTAAAGCAGTTTTGAAGGAAAAAACTCCACTTCCATCTGTTAATCAGAAGTGTTAAAAATAGAATGCCATCTAATCACATGAAATACAATTTCTTGTGATTTGTGATTTGCTTTACAGATTTTCTGGCTGAAGTGGTGGCTTGAAGCTTAAAAATCAAATTATCTAATTATGTATTATAGTAGTGTGTTGTTATTCCCCCTGCTGCTTTTAAGTTGGCAATTCTGAGATGTTGCTGTGGTTTTGGTCTTTTTACCAGTAGCTTAATTATTACAGTAGTGTGATAACTCAGTTCTTTCTTGTTACAGACAGCTTTGTAGTTTCTTAGTGTTTCTAGGTGAAACTTAGATATTGAGTCTTTGATTTATTCCAGCAAAATGCTGTAAAGAGAGAACAGTCTCTCAGCCTAATGCAGAATAGTGTGGCTGAGTTCATTAATATGCGTGAAATATGACACACAATATGAGCTAAGCTTGTTTCTGAAATAAGTGTAGTTTTAAATAGGTATAGTTTAAAGTGTTTACATTTTCATTAGTGTATAGCATAGAGAATTACATTTTCCCACTTTGCCTACTCTTTATAAAAGAGTAAGTATCCCTTGAAGATTGTGCATTTGGCTTGGATAATTTTTCGAGTATTAAAGTTATAGTAGATACATAGCAATAAACTTTTTAACTGTCTCATTCTTGTCCTAAGAGAAATAATTCTTCTTTGGCAATGACTTTCAACCTGCTAAAATGCTTGCTTTGATAAAAGCACAAGGCTATTCCAATATTAGGGATCTGAAAGTACCTGGGATTTTAGAGCAACAGAAATCAAATGCTGAAACTCAGTTAATGGCAGAGAAAATTGCACTGGAGAAGATGAAATTTAGTAGAGTTGAAAGAGGGGGCCTGCAGAACAGTGCTGTGAAGTGCTGGGTACACGTTGTAGCCATAATGCAGAGAACTGTGGAGTTCCCAACAGTTTTGCAAGGGGATGTGTTGGTGCCTGCTGCAGCACTGAGCAAAAGATTAACCATCCCCAACAGCAGCCTGCTGCTTAAAATTCTACGTTTTTGGAGTAATTTCTCAGATTGTGAACATTCACAAAGTATATTAGGCTTTTGTATGCTGTGTACTATAAGATTGAGGATAATCAAATATGTAGTAATTAATATTTTATATAAAGCCTGTGCAATAACAGAACTTTATTTTTTAATGTAGATAAAAAATTATTACAGGAAAATGTAAAAGTGTTTTTGAAGTATACATATGTCTGGGTATAAACTTTCTTTAGATCTTAGAGATGTTCCTCAATGGTCCTTATTTTTACATAGGTATTTAAAAATCGTCTGAACTTCTCAAGTGAGCAATAGTTTTTATTGGCAGTGGGTAATCCTGCTGATATGAATGGCAATTATGTTTAATAATTGGTTTCAGGAGTATCTTCATTTTCTCAGGATAATTGTTATAAGCTGAAAAAGAAAACTTTGATTTTTTTTATTAGTATCATCAAAAGTGTTACGCAGGTCTTTTTTGTGACAGGAATTTTTCAGTATTGTAAGTTTAATCCAGATATGGTTTGGAGAAGAACCTTATTTGTCTTCCTGGTTTCTGATCTCATTTGGGAAATAATTTTTCTTGCATTTGCAGTTCTAGATCTGATACCTACCGTCAGATGTTCATTTCAATTATAGGATGTAATTGATGTACAAGCACATCTGAATTTCACCTTGAACATTCTTCCTTGGTCTGCAATAACTCAGTTGGGATGGAGTTATGTCTTTCTACAGCTTCCCGAGATGGAAAAGCGGGGAGAAAGGTGCTGATCTCCTGGTATCCAGTAACAGGATGTGGAAATGGTTCAAAGCTGTGTCAGAAGTTTAGGCTGGACACTGGGAACCATTTCTTTGCTGAGAGGGTGGCCACACACTGGAGCAGCCTTCCTAGAGAAGTGGTCAATGTCCCAAGCCTGACAGTGTTTAAGAGGCATTTGGGCAATGCCCTTAATACCGTGCTTTAACTGTTGATTCAGTTGTGAAGTGGTCAAGCAGTTGGACTAGATGATTGTTGTAAGACCCTTCCAACTGAAAGAATCTATTCTATTCTAAAGAAGTAAGTTCTGGTTTTCCAACCTTACCTTCTTTCCCTTACAATGGAAAATCAAGTTCTTTTATTTAATAATGATGGTGTTTCATGTTTTCATGGTTTGAAACAAAAGTTTGTGTAGTAAAAGACATAATAAATGACATCAACTCTTTTTTTAGGGCAGAAATCAAACAGAGTAGGATTTCAGTGTAGGTATTGAACATCAGCTCTGCTGTATAACTCATTATCTCTTCATTATCTGTTAATAGTGTATATTAAATTGACTTAAACACCTTAGGCATCTTAATCCTTTGGCCAGTGAATTTTATTGCTGGCTGTATTAGAGACTGTTTGAATATAGTTTCAAATTTGAGAACTGAGACTCTTGACAGCAAGACAGAGTTATTTTCCTTATTGCCTAGGTGATATACCTGTGCAGCTAGGAAAAGAAATGGCTGTGGTTGTCATTTGTCTCCAAAACAGGCATGTGAAACTAATAGTGCAGTGACCCATGAATGGTCAACAAAACTGGTTTGATGCATTGCAGCTATAAGGTCTCCTTGGTTAGTCATTGCATTTTTTAAGTCGGTGCTTTGATAGCAGAAAAAATGAACTGGGGGAATTAAAAATGAAAATAAATATTTAATAACAGGGAAAATTATGTCTTGGGAAAAAAATGTGCCATTATGGACTGAAGCAAAGAACATGTTTTCATTGTCTTGGTTTGTCACAATATAGCCAGCCAAACCTGAAAACTGGCAAAGATATTTCAGGTTGCATGTGTTTCTTTTGACTGATGTTCACTGTTTTAAGGATGAAAGATGCTAGGTTTTTATGAACTGCAGGTTTATCTACTTAAACTTCTTGCTCCAATTGCCATTTCCTTAATCTTTTAGTGAGATGGGAGCTTTGATCTTTTGATTTTTTCAAAATTACTTCCCTGATGACTAGATTATGAGATTTTTGAAACAGCTATGGTAAGTAGGTACCGTCTGCACCTCCATTGCTGTGACAGCAATAAGTGTCTCTTAAAACTATCATTGAAGGCACTCAGAATTGATTCTTACTTGTTTCTTCACTCTTCAGCTGCACTGTGTTGCATTCAGCATCTTGCACTGTTACTGAGCCAATGACTAGCTATTGTAGTACTTCTGAATCAATGCCCTTTCCTATGCTCCTGTATTAAAACTTACCATTTTGCTATGGCTTGAAGTGCAATGATAGCTATAGATACCTATCTGCTGTGAATACTACTTTAGTAGCTGTGTTAGCAGTTTTTCTTTGAAAGTGTGATAGCTTGCCTCACTTACTGAAATGAAAACTCTGCAAAATTTCAATGACTTTGTATTCTCAACAATTGAAAGACATTTAAGTTTAGTATTTGGTAGCAGAAATGTACCCATTAGTCTCTAGAGAAGTGCAGATGTAGTTTAGGTTGGGTTTGTATTTCATTAGAGCAACCTCTCTTGCAATGCAGTCCTGACAGATTTCTGAGATGAAGGCATTCCTCTTTGAAATGATACCTGCTTTCTTCAAATATGAGGAGCTAATTTTCTAAAATGGGAAGAAATATTAAAATCCTATTTAGTACTGCTGCTGTTTGTGTGCTCCTTGCAAATAGGAATCAGGAGGTGTGTGTTAGTAATTATAATAAACAAATGCTGCAAATTTTATTTTGTTTGTTTACTTGCAAAGTGATTTTAAAATAACAAGGTAATGGTTACAGTTTCCTGATGTCACTGTGAGTAATATGTTGCCTCCAGAAACCCAAGCCTTTTCTGTGGTTGGGAAGGTCTTTGAAAAAGTGGAGGCTGAAGGAGAATGTGTGACTTAAATTTTTCATTGCAATTCTACTTTTCAGACAAGTACAGTGTGACGACTGTGTGCACTGAAGAAATGTGAGGATGGACTGAGATGTGTGTGTGAGACAGGAGGGAGAATGTTTGGGATCCTGGTCCTTCAGACTTCAGGTGTTCATATATATACGAATGTGGATGCAAATATTTTGTGTGTGTATAGATGTCTGTAAATTACATTTATAAACAAATTAATACATAGGCGTTTCTAACCTGTAATTATGATAGTCAATGAGATTTTTTTTTTTTTTTTTTTTTTTTTTTTTTTTTTTTTTTTTTTTTTTTTTTTTTTTTTGTGATTTTCCAATTTGTCCTTGGAAGGTTTTAATGAAGAAGACTGCATCCTAGATTTCATTACTTAATTCAGTGGTCTTGCTTTCACATGTTTCATTCAGCTCCTGGCTGTAAGTTTGAGTAGAGTTTTGTGGACTGTATGATTATCTTGCTTTTTTAGGCTAAGGTGGATCTATCTTACTAGATATGCATCTATATTACAATATTGGCGTACAGTAATTAATGGTGCTTGATAACAGGAGTAGTGTTCCATTCTTTATAAATTTTATCTCACTAAATGTGGGAGAAAGCTGAAGGAGTTACATAACTTAAGACATCTTATTTTCCGTGAACTGCTATTTCATCCGTGACTCTCAGGGCCGAAAAAGGTTTTTCCTGTTTGTCAAAACGTACATTCTTTATAATGTCTTATAAGACATTTTAAGAAAGTCCTGTCTCCCAGGGATAAAGTTTTCCCTTCTTCAGCTTTAGTAAGGGGATATATTAAATAAAATCAGATTTGGCAATCATTTACATCAGATCATGTTGATAACACACACAGTGATTTTTCATCTTTGAAGTATTACAGCCTGTTTTATTATTAATCTGACTTTTTTTTTTTTCATTTAGTTCCTTTTTTTTTTTTTTGAATGAATAGAGGATCAGTTCAAGTTAAGTTCATACATCTCAGCTTCTTGTGAGGATTATTGACTAATGAGAAGCATAAAACCATGGAACCATGAATGTCATAATACAGTGAAAGCTGGGAATGGTGTAGGATTATGTTACTATGAACTCATTTGGTCAGGCTTGGAGGGACACAGAGTGAAGAGGGGTCAGGAACTAAAGTGCTGGCAGGGAGATCTGGAGATCCAGGTTTATGTCTTCTGAGGTTCATCCTTGAGTGCAAACTGTGAAGATACCAATGCTCTCTTACCTTAGAAAATAAAAATAAATAAATTAAAAAACAATTAGTGCCCAAATAACAAGCGTTTATAAAAAAAAAAAATTGTGTTTTTGTTTGTGACTATAAAATATAATGCAAAGGAGAGCTCAGGTAATTTTTAATGAAGGTTGGGGATTGTTTGCTGGTTTCTATGCCTGAAAATTTAAGCATACAAAATCATTTAATAGTTCCTTTTTTTTTTCCTGTTTTTGGGGTTGGTTGTTTTTTTTTTTTTTTTTTTGGTGTGTGTGTATGTGTTTTAATCAGTGGATCTGATTCAGAGAAGAAGGCTTATATCCTACACCCGAAGAGTACAGAAAAAAAGAAAATTTTGGCTTCAGGAAGAAAACAGTGTTGATTTTGTGAACTGAGGCAAAGCCTACATGGAAGAAAACTCTTCCGTCATGTTAGTAATAGTTGCATTGTTGGATGTAAACACAAGGAGATTGAATTAAAATCATAGAACAGTAGAAAAGAACTTTAGATCATGGATTAAAGTGGGGGTTGGCACATATTGGCCTATAGTTTTTCTTCCAAACTTTTGTTAAGTAAAAAGTTTACAGAATTTGATACTGTTCACTGAATGTCTGCAAAGCCCTTTGGTACTTGGTCCGTGCAGTTAAATTCTAGCACAACAAAATGTAAAGTCTCAAAGTGAAAAAAATGTTCAATCTTTACATTTGGCTCTGCTGTCAATTTGATCTGCAGTATATTAGAATGATAAATATGTTGAATGGGCTCATGTTGATTCTTGGTTGTGTTCTGTAGCTGCTTGCTAGGGGATGCATTTTATCAGGCTTTTTTTTTTAAAAAAAAAGAGCATAAGATTCCAAGGGCATGGCCAGTCTCATCAATACTTATGGTAGCACCTGATTTTGTATTTCAGGAGCATTTGCATTAATTACTGAAAGCTAGTTACTATTCTTTGCTGCTTTTTAATAGGTTAATAATTTGTACTTAATTATATAGATCAGTATTGGCTAAGCATACAGCAGTGTTGTAACTGAGTTACTGTAAATTTTGGTGTAAGATTTTTTTCCAACAGAAATTAATCCTTAATTCATAAATAACACCCATCTTTGTGTCCTGCTTTTCATTTACAAGACCTGTAGCTGTAACTTCTCTCTGTAGAGATGGGTGAACTTCTCCTATATATGGTGAATGCATTTTCATGAGCAAGATGTATAACATGTTGTTTAAGTTTGTTGTGAAACAAAGCTAAAATTTTTGCTTATTGATCAGAAATGTGAATTGTTATCTAATGTGAAAGCCATGAAGAGGAAGAGCATTGCCATGGAAATTGAGATGTTAAAGTGTTTTGAAGATTCCTGGGGGCACTAATGATGTTATTTTGGGTTTTTTTTTCCCTTTTCCCTCACAAGTGGAAGCTATACTGAGCTACTGTATCAGGAAATGCATATTAGGGAAACTATACTGAATTATTACAGGAAATTCATTAATAGTTTAACTGTGGCTTTTTCTGTTGGGGAAAAACAAAACAAAACTACCATTTAGTTATCTGGCCAAGATTTGAGGATATGCTTAAAGCATGTGACAGTATTGGCTGAATTAGTTCCAGAAGATGGCAGTTGGCAAGCCTTAAGTCTGCTGTGATTGTGGACAGGCAAACAATTTCTTCATTCAGTTAATTGTTTTGGAACAAACAAGATGCAGGATAAACAAGTGAGCTCAGTTTCTTTTTCTACCTGAAATGATGGCTGCCTGTACTTTGCTGCCTATACTTTGAGAGAGAATGTCTGTGTTTTGGGGATTTCTTCTGAGGTTTTTGAGGTTTGAAAAATTTTTTTCTGATGCATTGTTAATAGCTGTGTAATGCAAGGCTGGGTTTCAGCATTGATTCCTAATACAGAGTAATGTCAAAACTTAAACCAACATACAGTGTTCTACTTAGAATTCAGTGCACACTGCCTGTCAGTAAACCAACTGTAAAGTACTTGTTGAGAAAATTTCTAGAACTATAACTTCATGTCTGTCACATAAGCTTTCTCTTTTGCTCATGTACTGTGCTAGTGTTGGCTGTTGTTCTGAATTTGGCAAACCAGGTTCTGAACCAGGAGTGTAGGACAGATCTGGTTTCATGTTTTCTGCATATCTTAAAAAACCCCAAGCCATCCATTATAGGAGTTTGATGTGAAAAAACAGTTCCAGTTGTTGCAAATTGCTGGCATGAGTGACTTCTTTGACCTTGAAAAAGCTACGAGCTGGTAGCCATGATAATGATTTGCACTGCATTTTAAACTGAGTTTGGCACTAGTTGTTAAAAAAAGGCTCTCCTTCACTCCTGGGATATTTATTGGACTGAAAGTCCTAATAAATGAAAGTATTTTCAAGACTTACCTTGATAAATATTTTGCTTTTTGTAAAGATTGGAGTTCATAGTACTGTTCTGTTGAGTCAAGGCTATTTGTGCTAAAAAGAGGTGCACTCTGCTTCCTGCATTAGTCTGGCAATCTCTGAGTCAGGAAAGGATTTCCTAGAATATGCAGAGAATACTGGACAAAGTGAGTGTTGTCAGACCGGTAAGTTAAGTGTGCTAGAGGATGGAGGTGCACCTATAAATAAATAGGAAACCAATCTGTAAAAAATACGTTCAGATTTTGAGGAGAGAGGGTCTTAGAGGAGAAATCTGATTGGGGGATACTGAAGAAAAGTGATGCATTTGAAATGGCAGTTAAATAAAAAGAAAGGTCAAAGGAGAAAAGACCTGTTGGGGAGGGGTGTTTTTTTTTTTTGAAGACTATAAATTAAGTGAGGCTCCAGAAATTAGGAATTGGTGATGCCCTGAAATGTAGGTTGTGTTGGTTATAGTTGCTTCTGGATTTGTTTTTATTCTGCTGCCTAGGGAAGAAATAATACATTAACAGTTTTGTAGGGTGAAATATTTGCATTTATCACAGTCCTTGGGAATTCTTCAGCTGAGTAGAATAAAGTATTGGCAGGGAAGAGAAAGAAGGGCAGGAAGAAGCCTCAGTGTCCATTTGTACAAAGCTACAGTCTTAGGTTTAATTACAGTGTTGGTTTTTTACTTTTGAAAAGCAATATATTAAATCTCTGAGTTCACCATTAATCCCTCTGAAGATTTATCTGAATGGCAAAACTTCTGTGTATCTCTGTAAGCCTTAGAATGGGATCCTGTACATGCACTTGCTTTTCATTTTCTGGAGACTCCATAGCTCACAATCCTGAGGCTGTCCTTAATAACTCTCTGTTAAACATGGTGCCTGTTGTGCAGTATGTGTAGCTTTTTAGATAAGGGATTTTGAAGTTAAATATGTAACATATGTGGCATTGGGGTGTAACTGTGTTAGGGAAACTGAGTTAAGTGTGGACCTGTATGTAGCAATATAAAGATTATTTTAATGGCAAATTTCAAGAAAGCTGAACACTGAGTTGTTCTTTATCTCAGTTCACAGGAAAGTAAAAAATAGGTCACGTAGGAGGAAGAGAGGCTAATAAGATAAATGTTTAATATTTGAAATTCAGGAAAACCACTAAGTGGCATAGAGTTTTATTTTTAATTTCAAACTCATTAGTTTTTACAAAATGGCCTTGAATAAAATTATCCTAAAGGGACTGTCTTATACGTTCTGAGCTGATATACCCAAATGAAGGCTTTTTCTCCATCTCACAACCTATTTTAGGGCTGTTGTTGAAAGAACATTGATACTAAGGATGATGATTCCACTTTTTGTGACATTAATCCATAGCAGAAACAGTTCACTCTGAAATTTGTCTTGAAAATAAAGTAAGACTCCTACAGCCAAGCAAAGGACTTCCAGCTCTAGATTAATAACAAGCATGACTTCTTTACACAGGATCAGAATTAGAGAGGCAAGTCAAGTGAACGATGAAGCAAACCATCTCTTCTATGTTGCTGTGAATATAAAAAGACATTACAAATCCTAAACACTGTGTGTATATATATAAATATTTCTTATTGCCACATTGTAAGTTTACCACCAGGGG
>VWYO01028452.1:33143-101680 GCA_013400275.1 Rhadina sibilatrix | reverse complement strand
AAAAAAAAAAAAAAAAAAAAAAAAAAAAAAAAAGAGGACTTCATGATACATTTTAATCATTTTTATTACTAGGTGTAGGAGACTTATGTATCCATTCAATTAAGATGAAGACCCAGGGAGAAGAACAGTAACAATTAAAAATGAAGCCTGGGAATTTGTAATAACCCTTTTCCTGAATTATAAGCGATGGCAACTAAAGTGTCAGACAGTCTTGGTAAACTGCTTTGTCTGTGTTCATAATCAGACTACTTCATGAAAATTTGAATTATTTTGGAACAAACAGGAAGAAATGGAACAACCAACCATCTGAAAACTGGTATGTGTGAACAATGATTTTATGACACCTTTCATCAGAGGTTCACTTTAGAATGCCTTATTGATAATTGTATGGAAAGGAAAACTGCCTAGATATGCACAGTCAGAGACAGTTTTACTCCACTAAATTTAGATTTTTCTTTTTTTTTTTTCTTTTTTTTTCCCTTTTTTTTTTTTAATTCAAGCATATGAATCATCATCATCCTTATTTCATGAATTTGTTACATTTTGGAACAAACTATTTTTCTTCAGGCTATTTTCTACTTTTTCTAATTCACTTATTTTTCTGCTTGTGGTTTTTTTTTTTTTTTTTTTTTTTTTTTTTTTTTTTTTTTTTTTTTTTTTTTTTTTTTTTTNTTTTTTTTTTTTTTTGCCTCCTCTTTATTTGAGGACTCTCTAAATTTAGGTAACCCATTGCTCCTCTGTAGAAAGATTCATCAGCCAGGCTTCTTCATGTAAATGTGGGTCTTTATATCTGTGGAGCTAGTAGTGGATCTCATGAGTTCAGATATCTGATCATGTAATACAGAATAAATGAGCAAAGTCCATGCCCTCTTCTTTTTCCATTTTACTGAGTAATGTTAACTCCATAAATCTCTATAAGCTCACAGCTCAGAACTGTTAAGTATAACTAGCAATATTACTCTCTTTTCAAACACAGTTAGACTTAACCATCTTAAAACTGCAGAGAGAACTGCATCTGTTTTTTTAATCCTATCTTCAGATCCCTGTTGCAGAATCCTCTACACAAAATCTGCCTGAAAAGGTCTTGAATGTTGTGGTACATAATTTCTCAGTTTTGTGGCCTGGAGGTGCAATTCAGTACACTTAATATTAGGAATTTAAATTCCCTATCTTTTTAATAATTTGAGGTACAGGCCTAGATGATTAAAAATAGCTGAGAGAGGTGTATTCATTTGAACACAGTAAACTCTCTTTTGAGTGTTTTAAATATAATCCGGCTACATGTGTGACTGAAATGGGCAATTGTGCTCTCTACTTCATTGGACTGCATTTGTTTTCCCATAAGCTCTACTAGTGTGAACTAAGCAATGTGCAAAGTGAGAATTGTATTGTGGCCTGAATTTAGAATTGGCACTGATCTAACTAAATTGTCTGCTAAAGCCGATTTGCCTAAATCCATGCAGCAAGCTTCTATGCTTCAATCAGTTAAAGAGTGCCCAGTACTCATTTAACTTAGTTTGGCTTCCAAACCCATTTTCCCTCACTTAACAGAATGTACTAGAGGCTGTCTCTGATGTAAATAAGTTAATTTGCAAATCAGTTTAGCTAAACTGGAGAAATTTCTCTGTGATTTCTGTAAAGGTCACTTGTGATATTAAGGTGTTCTGACCTTCAAAAGATATTCTAGGAAACCACTGTTGCATGCCTTAAACTATCAGTTCTAGTCCTGACTGCCTGAGATGTCTGAAGTACACCTGCTTTCAGTATGACATGGTTTTCTTGAAATTAAAGTATTTGAGTGAAACCAGGTTGAACTGACTCTTAGCTACTCAGCTGCTTCTGAGATACTCATTGCTTATGTTTAGTACTTGTCTTTTTCCAGTCTTTGCTGTAGCCTCTTCCAGCTGTAGATTCCATATATGTGCAGACTGATTTTGCCATATGTCTGCACATATTTGGCTTGTGTGTGTTTTGGATTGCACAGCATGAGCCCTGGTAGGGAGAGTAATGAGTTCCTAATGCAATTCACTGTCAAGTTTGTGACCTCATCAAAGTCTAGCATATTTTAGAGAGCTTGGATGTTCTTTTCTCATCAAGTCAGTAAAATCATCTTTATTCCATTCTAGCCTGTCTTCTTAATGTGGAAGAACTGTGACAGCTGCCAGCATACTTTAATGCAATTTATAACATCACATAACCACCAAGTGATGTTTTTTCAATCTTCACATTTGTGCTGAATTCCCTCCTTGTTTGCTGTGCCCCTCAAGTGCACAGCAGAGCCACTGAATTCTCTTGGGATGTGCTATGGCACATGAACCCTGCTGAGGCAGACCTCTAAATCCCTTACTTCAATATTAGTGATTTCCATTCCCCTCGGCAAACCCCACTTCCTGCGTTTCCAAGCCAGGGAGCAGAGGTTGGGGCGGCTGCATCACATGGAAGGATTTACATGAGGCTGGGATTTGTTCAGGATCAGCAGAGAAATTCTTGTAGTAGATGGCAGACTTGTGTTTTTGTGGTGGATTGCAGGCAGGAGGATCACAGGTCTGTTTGTCCTCTGCCATGTGGGGCAATGAGAGCAGTAGTGACAGAGCTGCCATGGACAGCTGCCGGGGATAGACCTGTGGAGGTCCATGCAGGTGCAGCATTGGTTTTGTTTTTAAGGCCTTTTTTTCATAACAGTAAGAGACAGACCAAAACACCAGCAACCATAAAAGCTGTTTTTCTACATGAAAGAATGGCAATTGTAGTCAATATGGCACATTTTCATTCTAAAAGGTATGTAAATAGTCTCTGTTCAAAGGGAAAGTAAAGCAGAGGCTCAGCAGGAAGCCTGAGAGGAGGCTGTGGTAGGCACACACCTGCTCAGCAGTGCTGAAGTGATGTTCAAGTGGAAGGCACAATGTGTTTCTGCAGCATTGCAGTAGCTCTGTTTAGTTTCTTTTTATTTTATGAAGCAGGAACAATTCCCTAACTGTAAATTCTAGATCTGCTTCTTTATTTTTTGATAAAAGAAACTTTGGAACTGCTTTGCTTATTGCCCTCTTCTTCATTAAATATCTCCTTTGCAGTGCTATGTACCCCTGTTCATTTTGAGGAAATGAATGTGACCCTCTGTGTTGAGTGGGCTAGTAGATTATACAATTGCAGATTTTATATAATTTCCTCTGTCTATCTCTCCCTGGGGAACAGAAACACCAAGATCTTCAGATCATTTTGTTGTTGTCGGTAATGAATGCATACTTTCTTGTGGATCTGTTATATATTGTGTATACTCACAATATATAGCCCTTAAATGTAGAAATTACAGTAAAAGGCACCTATTAAAATTGTGCAGTTAGCACCCTGGATTAGGGAATACTAAAATTCCATGTTCAGCAGCAACACTATCCTATGTGTATGTTTAAGACACAAGATTTTATTGTTGGATGATGCTATTCACTTAGACTATGAGGGCTATTGTTGCCTCCACAGTTTGTTCACCAAATTCCATTGCATGGTATAGACATATTTTTAGGTAGTTACTAGTTTTTCATGTCCTTATGTTTCCTTGAAAACTTTGCAATGGATTCAGTATCTCACATAACCAAAAGCAAGGATCCCAGTGTAGACTGGGAATTGCTTTCATTTGGGAATACTGTGTATTATTTTGTGCTAGAAGGGTTTCCCTTTCATTAGATTATATCTATTCTACCTCTGTGGGAAGTGAAAATATTCTTGTAACTTTCAAAGTCATTGAGTAGATGAAAGGAACAGATTCAGTGATTAAATGAAGAATAACAGGGTGGTGCTGTAACGATGACCTTGGTTTTCATGTTACATATTAAGCTGCCTTCTCAACACTGCTGTGGGCATCAGAATGATTTGTATCCATCCAAGCTGACTTTTTAATGAGGTTTACTAATGTGTATGCTGGTCTGTATGGGCAGTTTGCTGCATAGTGTTCAGCAGTGTCAGAGTAGAGTACAAATGCAGACTTTCTGCCAAAGACCAAGAACTGCCCTCCAAATACTGCCAGAATAAGTAAACAAACTATCATGGAAAAACTGCTTCTGAAGATCAGCTCCCTATTGCAGCTTTGTTTTTCCAGAAGCTGGAAGCCAACACTTACTTTCTTAACTGCAGGTAATGACTTCACCCATTTCAGAGAAAATTCTCCTAGTTCACTAGAAACAGATTGCTTGTCTACATGTCATTGTAAATGTCATAAATATGAAAAAAATTCCTTGATTTAAATTTCAAAGCAACAGTTCTTGCCAGTGGGACCCTAAGCTGTTCATGCAATGTGTAGCTGCTCAGCATCACTCCAACATCTTTTGTTTCCTATTTATATTATAGTTTCTAGCTAATGAGACGAGTTGTGAGATCCAGGTTTGCTGCTGTGCTGGTTGGTGGATGCTTATGTGGTGCATTAACCTCATACTGATGTATTTCTGTAATTAAGTTTGTTCCCAAGTAAAGTAAGAATTATTGCATTTTTAAATGTTTATGCTCACTGTAAGATATGATTTACAGAAGTTTCTGTTTCATGATTTTGACCTGAGGACATACAAACTTCCAAGGCTTGGCTGTTGCAGAGCTTATGTTTAATTCTGGGTCCAAAGTAATATTTTGTTTAGTCAGGAGTTACACAAGGTAAACATTAATGTCAAGAGGCATGAACTATCTCATTTGCTTCAGTGGATGCTGAAGCCCTGATTTGACCAATAAGCATCAACATGATTAACCCTTTAACTGATTAACATATTAAAAGAAAAAAAAATCTTATTTTTCTGGTTATGTAATCTTATAAAAATATAAGTCCATTAGCTTCAAAAGGTTGTAGCTTAAGGACTAAGATTAAAACTACACATTCAGATGTACTGATATCATAAAAGATAATGCTTTCATTAATTGTGAAATTCTAGTATTGTGAAGACGAGACTATAGAACTTGTGATTTTTGTATTGTGGTTTACAAGGTTTTGTTGTTTTTCTGTAAAACAGAGTTGTCTTAGTAGGCACAAAACCTGTGTCTTGAATTGAACAGCTGTATAAATATTTCCCTTTCAGCAATAGCTGACAGACGAAAAAACCCAAAAAACCAAAACAGCAGGAGAAGAGTAAAAAATACCTGTTTATATTACCCTGGGCTATAAACACACCACAGTATTCCTCCCTCCTGAGATTACACAAAGCTCTGTCCTTTGAGCTTTGCCAGTGCATTAGTGCCCTCCTCCTTCTGATGAACCCCTTCTGAGGGGCTCTTCAGGTCTAACAGCAAAGCTCCACCTCACAAGGACTTGGTGGCTGTCATCCAGGAGCAGGAAACGCCCCAGGGCGTTTATGTCAGTGGGTGGCTCAGGCTAATTCTGTCTTCTACATTGATCTTTGCCTAAATTTCTGTTGAGTATTATCTTTCATTGATTATCTTGGTCAAATTCTCAAATGTGCCTAAACTGCTCTGATATGATGGCTGATAACAATGTGTTTGGGGAAAGATTGCAATCAAGGAAGAATGTAATGACTGAATGTGATCAAGTCTTCTAGGAAAGCAAATACACCTTTTCTTCATAACCTCTGTCCTTTTAAGCAAGTCTGTTTTTATTATGGAGCCAAGATGGAAGGATGTGGACTAATGGATGCTGTCCAGATCACCAAAGTAGTGAGAAAGTTAGAAATTATGGTTTATTGGAAAGAGTACAACCTAGAGGTTGTTTGTCTTGGGGAACAGGATGATGTAGAAAGACACAGGCGACTTCAAATAGGCTGCTACAGAAAAAGGGTAAGCTTTTCCAGTGCCCATACCAAAGAGAGCAAAATACAGTAGGATTAAATTGGAGGAGAAAGGATTTAGTATAGGTTTAGTTTAATTTTAGTTCAGTGCTTTACTTTAGCTAGAACAGATTCTGATGATACTGAGCTGAAGCCATAAGCATGAAACACCAGGACTTACTTTGCTCCTGTCTCCTTGCATCTTTCCAAATTCTGTGGAGTTACCAACATGCTTTAGGATTTAAAGTTCAAGTTGCAATTCAGTAGCTGGACAGTTATAGAACAACAAATAATTGCTTTGGATGAGAAAATCCATACTTCATTCCCATCCATGCTTGCTAAATGTTTTGTTCTTAATTGCAATAGTACTTTGTCAGAGTTTTAAAAGTGGTAGAAATTGTTAATAATTAGGAGATTATATGTTTCTAGTCACATAAATTCGAGAAATGTGCATTTGCCAGTGGATTGTAGAATAAGAGAGTGGTCAAATTATAGGTTAGGTCAAATTATGTTGTCTTGATTAATTTTTTTTTTCAATGCATTCTTGCTCCATGTTGTCAATGTGTGTAGCTGCTAAAAGCACAAAGTGACAGAAGTAGTTCCCTATGACTCCTATGAGAGGAGCGTTGTGAGCTAAGAGAATTATGGAGTCAGACAATGGAGACTGAAGTTACTTGTGTTCATATTTAAGTAACTGTTAAAAATGGTGATATTGAAGGGAGCAGTAGTTCACCAGGAAGAGTTGGCTGGGAGGTTGGAACATTTTTGTTCTGCAGTCTCTATGTGCAGTCATGATTCCTGCTCCAGGGTTTCTAGTCACGAAGCAAGCTTTAGGCTTTTTTATGAGTCTGAAAGGTGACTAAGGAGGTGCAGCATCCTATTGTTTTGGGCACATCAAAGTCAGAGTCATCATTTATGATTTCTGTCACACAAATAAAGATTTACAAGCCTGTTTGACAGAAGAGAAGATGCCAGCCAATTTGTACCTCTGTATCTAGACTCTATATGAAAGACTTGCACTAGTTTATAAATAATCCAGTGAGGGATCTAAATAAGTGCAGGGAAAATAGAAACATTTATAGTCTGTGCCTGTGCCAAAAATACTTTATCTTTATTGAGAGATCTATCTTCTCATGGAAAATGGTAGCAAGATTTTTACCTGCAATAAGATCTGACAATAGGTTCTGAAAAACTTGAAAATAATGACAGAAGCCTTCAGAAATACCCTCCAAAACCTTGACATCAACCAGAGTATATCTCCCATATATTTTATGTTTGTTCTGCTGTTTCGTCTTCTGATTTTGTCATGCCTTCTGATGTTGTGCCTTTTGTTGTTAGTGCTTATTCAGGGAAACACCTTATTAATTCTCTTAAATACTTTTCTGAAATAGGGCTGTAATGTTTTTCAGTAGTGAGTGTCTTTCATATGTGGAAGTACATTCAAATGCATGAAAGGCACATGAAATGCTGGGTAATATTTATTACTTGACTGGTAATAAATTTGTCCAAACTGCTGCTTAGAGGAGACAGAATTTATCCATGAATTTTGTGTTATTGTTGGATAATTTAGATTTGGGATGGGAGAAATAATGGGAAGGGGCAGCATTTTTAATTTTTTTGAATCAGGTACTAATTCTGAAATGTCACATTCAGTAGAAATTCACTAAAAATAAAAAAAAAAATATAGCTTTTAATATTTTGATGTTGAGAGAAAAAACCAAGCAATAAACTAAACAGTGAAGAAAAGCAGAAAAATATCCATTATGAGTTTATCTCTTTAAACATTTACGTTTTGTGTGTTCCTCAAACTGAGAAGTCCATTAATTTTTTTGTTGAAGTGACTGTCTCTGGTTAGGCATTTAAGGCTTTCTGGGGAACCAAGAGGAAAACAGGCAGAATTTAGAACTCTCTGGAGGACTTTTACAGTAGCAGCATTAAAAGGCAAACCACACTTGGATGTCTAACACCCAAAGCAAAACCAACAGATTGCTTGGGTCAGAGGAGAAGGTGTTGTGGGCTCAGGCTGCCTGAAACGTGTACCAGGATGCCCGAGCCATGCACACTTCAGACAACTTCTGTGTGGCTGTCAGGAGAAGGTTCATTAATTTCAAAATAATACTTGTACTGGGAAAGGAAAAGTGGAAATCTGGGCGAAGAATTTCAGTAGGAGATGTGCAAAGCATTTAAAAAAGAACCCAAAGCCTGGTATAGTTGGTGGTCTTGATGAGTTAATTAAATCTCAGGCTCTAGTAGAGGCAAATTTTAGAACAATATAGATGAGATTTCTTATATAAACATGAATATATTTAATTAAAAGGCTGTGTAGATAGATGTAGTGAGACTTTATGAACATCTGTTGACTTTTTCTCAGAGTTCATTATGCAGAAATATGTCTCTTCTGCTCATTTTGAAGTTTGGACATTAAACTTAATTGATTCATAAGAAGGCGACATGGATAATAGACTGCTATTAATGTGCATAACTTACTAAGGTGAGCTTTGTTCTGCTGAATTAATAAGTGAATTTTAAAAAAAATAGCCCAATTGCCAACAATTTGGAACAGAATTTCTTTGTATAAATAAGATATAACAGGAGGGGAACAGAATTTCTTTGTATAAATAAGATATAAATATATATATATATCAATTTAGAGTCTTCTCAGTGGAGGAGAATGACAGAAGTTTCAGTATGAGAAATCACAACAGTTACCATTGCTGTTACGGCAGCTATTCTGAATTAATGGAGTATGACTGTAAGGGAAGGGCTTTTCCTCTTAAAGAAGTAGATATTCTTACAGATACCACTGGGAAAAAAACCCTCTGCAAACCAAAAAAATATGCTTTAGAAGGCATCTCTACTATTTGGGATGCCTACTCAAAATTTATTCTTATATGCTCATGTAATCTGTGCCATGATGCATGTTCTTAACACTGAGAAGTTTGTGTTAGTATTGTTGTCCAGGTGTCACTGAGCTGTTGTCCGGGTGTGCAGGCCAGTCCCTGCCCTGTGAATGGCAGCTGTCCTGCGAGGGGTGAGTTATCTAGTGC
Organism: Rhadina sibilatrix; assembly: GCA_013400275.1. Classification (NCBI taxonomy): domain Eukaryota; kingdom Metazoa; phylum Chordata; class Aves; order Passeriformes; family Phylloscopidae; genus Rhadina; species Rhadina sibilatrix. The sequence goes on along the minus strand of VWYO01028452.1, from coordinate 92,880 downwards.
CAGTGGTGTGAGATTCTGCTGTCGAGTCCCACCTGGCTGCTGTTTTGGCAGCTTGCAGACCTATGTGTGTCTTTCTCCTCTTCCAGAGAACTTTGTAGACCTCCAATGAGGGATTTTCTTTTCCCATTCATGGGAAAATTAGGAACTCTAGCCCATGTGCTCTCTCTTTACAAGTGTTATGAAGAATTTTACACAGCTCTCAGTTTTGATTTGGCTTCATTGGTGAAGCTCATCAGTCACAATTCCATCTCCAAAGGTTTTTCCTTGTTTGACAAAGGAATGACTGTTTCAGTTTAGAACTCAAAATAGGAGAAATGCTATTTCAAGTAAATGGTAATTTTTCACCAAGGTGAAAAAGTTCTGATTGAGTCAGAAATTTAGACCAGAACTGTTCTATGAAAGAGTTTTTTACTGGTTGCAGGTAAATAAGATTTGAGGAGAAAGGGTTTGTACAACTTGCTGGCAGTTTCATAGAAAAGGAAAGTACTGCTATATGTTCCCTGTGCAAGGAGCCTTTTACAAAAGTATGACATAAAAGCTATGTTGTATGAGGGAATAGCTACTAAAAGAAATCCTAATTCTTAAGTATTTTAATTTTGTTTTTTATTATTAACAGAAATTTTCCCAGTCCTTATGTTTGCTATACTGAGTGCTGTTTCTCAATCACTGTAGTATGAGTTGAAATATGAGTTAACTCAGTTCAGTGATCTGTCTGACTGAGTAATGAAGATGGACAGTCTGAGGTGAGCGCCCCTTGTACAGGAATATCAGCAGACACATATGCCCACCATGTCGGTTCATTTTGTTACTAATATTTTTGCTCACAGCACTGTGAAGGTTAACTGTCTCCAGCAGATGTTTTACCAGGAGTTATATATTCTTGATGTTGCTGACAGATTTTCATTGAAGAGATACAACAGCATGTTTCCCTGGTACTCACAGTCTTGCAGAAAAATTCCTTTCAGAGCAATTCTGCTAAAGGAAGAAAGAAATGCTAAACTAATGAAAGCACGTGTCTTGAATATTTAAGGTTAATGAAGTCTTTGAATGATCAAAGCTGCAAATACTTCAATCAAAAGGGGAGGGGGAAGAAAGAAGCCCTGAAAATATCAAGAGCCCCCTGATAACTATATGACTGGACATAAGGATTTCTCAAATGAGCCCAGAGTTGGAGCAATGCCAGGATTATTTTGACAGCTCTGCAGAAATTGGCAGTGTGACAGTTCAGCTGGTGGTCTTCTGTCTGGGGTTTGAAACACGACCTTTATGTCCTGATTTGTTGGCTGATTTGGCTGCCTTAGAAATTAATAATTGGCCAGGTAAATATGGATATTGAATCCAACTGGACCTACAGTGGAGAGGGAGGTGAGCAGTGACCCACATAAGGATCATTTAAAACTGACTCTCCAGAGTGTACATCATGGGGGGCTTTTTTGGAGCAAAATGAAACCTCATGGTTGTTTTCTGAGTTAAGGAGACTTCCTCAGAAAAGGAGAAGAAGTAGGAGGTGTGGTGAGGAAAAAGCATAAAGGCTCATTGGAAAATGTGTGTGGTTGAAGGGGCCAAAGCAGCATCTCTGCTCTTCCTTCCGGCCATCCCAGGAGCAACAAGAGTAACAAGCAGTTCCAGGCCAATTTTTTTATGAGTGCTAGACAGAATTTGCTTCATAGCATTTCTAGTATGATTATAAACTAGCACTCTTTTTGAAAGAATCTGATTTTGTACAAGATTGCATTGCCTGTAATCAATAGATTTTTTTTACGATAGATTTGTATTAATTTTCTTAATTGGGTGTTCTTCTCTCTGTGTAGTTTCAGGATATATCCAAAGCAATGATTCTTTTGATCATGGGATTCTGGCATTTAAAGAGTACCAAGCAGTCTAATGGGCAAGTGGAAAAAGAACTAGAGAGATCTTTCAATCCCGAGGAAACCAGGTTAATAATGGTAAATGATTATTTGAAGAAGTCTGGCAAGGTAAAGGCACTTCTAGCTTATCTATTAGTGATAGTAAATAGAACTTGAAACAGCAGGGTTTTTTATGTCCATCTCTTCTACATGGAAACTCTACTTGTCATAAAACAATGGAAGCTAGAATAAACATTTAATTTTTCTTAAGGTCTGTGATATTTGGAATGGATAGAATAAGGTGAGAAGAACAAAAAGAGATGAAAAAATGCATTTTTCTTAAATTCTCTCTGTTTATATCTCTCCAGGCTTTTATGAATAAAGTATGTTAGTATGAATAAAAATTTACTTAACCATATTTTTCGTGACTTCGAGACAAGTTGGCTACTAATAATGGGAATAGAGGCTGGCAGATGACTACCCCAGCTCCACAATAACATTTGTTAAATCTGTCTTTCTTTTTGCTGTGTTAAATAGAACTAGTAATCTGAATATATTTTCTCTTCAATGGAGAGTGATAACTACTATAATTATTAATGCAATGCCAGTCACTTAAACATGTGGTATTTCGTATGAGTAATAGTCTTTCATTTAAAACAATTTTTACTCCCACGGTCATAATTTCATTACTTCTTCATGTCATGTTATTATTAAATGGAGTATACCTAAGTGTTCTTCAGAAAAGATATTGCTGGCACTTTCAAATTAGTTTTAGGTCTAATTAAACTTCCCCATAACAGATCAGATATTTGGGATTTTCCAAATTATCTTTTTTTTTTAATAGCAGATGAAGTGCCAAAGGAACAGAGAGAGAGAGGGAAAGGCAAGTTGCTGTGATTTGATATATTTGATCAACTGTGCCATGATCAACTCTTTCCCATGTGGTGGAAATGTTGAATGCAAAGTGCCAAGTGTGTCAAGACACAACAGAAGATCAAAACTTTCACATTTGAATGTCAGCTGGGATCTGGCCACAGAGCTTTATGAGGCAAAGTAAGAACATGGGATGTGTTGAAGCTGATGGGATTATTGGAATGGGTAAAGGTCTTGGAGAAGCCCTTTTTGTAAGTTAAGTTAATTGTAAGTTAATCACTGTCTTCAAGCCTAGAGCCTGTTAGGTTTCCATTAGCAGACAATTAGTGAGGATAGGTCCAAACACAAGCAGTACTGAATGCCCTCTGTTGATATAGAGGCAAATGATCTGGTCTTCCTTATATCACAGAATGACAGAATGGTTTGTGTTGGAAGGGATCTGAAAGATAATCTATTACCAATGCTCCTACCATGGACAGGGACAATTTTTTACTAGGCCAGATTGCTCAGAGCTCCATCCCTGAAGCACTTGCAGGGATAGGGCATTCACAACTTCTCTGGGCAACTTGTTCTTGGGCCTCACCACTCTCACAGTCAAGAATTTTTACCTGATTTCCAGCCTAAACCTCTCTTTCTGTTTAAAGTCATTGCACCCTGTCCTGTCACTCCTTGCTCTTGTAAATCATCTCACTCCATCTTTCATGTGGGCTCCCTTCAGGGACTAGAAGGCTGCATTTAGGACAGCTGGAAGTCTTTGTTTTCCAGGCTGAACAAACCCAGTTCTCCTAGCCTTTCCTAATAGGAGAGGTGCATAATCTAGAACTTGGTCTTGTTGAACTGCATGAGATTCCCCTTGGCCCATTTCTAAAACTATTTTTAGGCCTATGAAACATTTCCTGCAGTGAAATTGCAGGAGGGATCACATTATTATCCACATGTTTTATTTGCTTGTGTTCTGAATGCAGCATGAGTTTCTGATCTATGGTAGTGGTGGTTTTTTGGGTTTTGTTTTGGTTTTGGTTTTTTTGTGTGTGTTTTGGTTTGGGTTTTTTGTTTTGTTTTTTTTTTTTTGTCTGTATCAGATATAAATATTTGGAGTAGGTTGAAATTTTTCAGCACTGAGATGTTTGAGAACTAAATATTTAAGAAGGGAAATTGTGGATCTGTTGCGTTCACACTTCTGTAGTTAAGAGAGATATCACCTGATTGTCTTTGTCCTCCATGCAATGAATAAAACTGCTGTCACATGTGACTTCTTGTATTCCAAAGGAAGGATTAAATGATATTCTGGCTTCTTTTTGCTGATGTTCTCCATGGCTCAGAGTTGTGGTTTTCAAAGGAGAAAACCCAGAATTTGTGCCAAATTGTATTGAATGCCAATAATGTTTCAGGTTATTAAATTGCTCTGTGATTTCTGCTTGACAGAGGTCAATAGTCATTTATCACTTGTCTTGTAAATTGCTGTAAACTGGGTCTAATGGATAGTTGTTAGTTTAGTGGAGAAACTCTTTGTTTATACCACAATAGAAACTGGGTTTTGTTTTTTTTCTTATTTACTGCATGCATCATAAATATTTACTAATTTATTTCAGGATTTTTTCCCCTCAGTATCATTATCCTTTCTTTATTAAGTAGGAAAAAATTCTCAGTTTTGTATGCAAGGATTCCAAGGCTAAACATTTGATAGACATCCATGTTGTTAAGTTTTTGTCTGTGGATCAGATGTTGAAAAATATTTATTCTTTTGATTATTCAGTGGAAAATTGGCTTGGAAGAATATTTTAATTTTGTGAGGGGTCATTAAATGATTATTTTATATTAGTCCAAAAGAAAGTGTACGAGAGGCAATTGCTTAAGAGTTTGGCATGGAGTTCTGCTGAGGATATCTGCAAACCTTTAGAAATTAATTTAGTGTGGGATGGAAGCCAAAATATCAGTTTAGTGCAGTTTATGAGGCTCTGAACAATTCTAGGTGTAGTATCAACTTCTTGTTAAATGTCACTGTCACAACTGATGGAAGTATTTCCTAGACCTGATTAGGATTTTGATTTCATGCTCTTTCTTTTTTATCTTGATAGTTACTTGTATAATTTGGTGAAACAATAAGTCTTTTTGCCATACTGATTATGTGTTTATTTTCTTCTAACAGTGGTAGGAGTCTGAGCCACACTTTTTTTTATTTTTCTCATGTAACATAGCCCTATTTACACTTCTGGCCCAGTTAAGATCATGAAGGTGCTTTTAAGTCAGAGTTAAGCCAATAGGCTTATTGTCATCATTGTTTAGGGTAGCAGAAAGGCTGAGGTCATGGCACACATACTAAAGTAATCAGTGATCCCAATAAATTCCCATCAAGGCACATAATAGCTGAGGTTGGAAGGGGCTTCTGGAGATTGTCTAGTCCAAACCCATGCTTAGGCAGGGCAGCCTGGAACTGACTGCTTGGTAACGTGTCCTGTTCAGGTGTATCGAGGGATGGGGATGCCACAACCTCTCTGGGCAACCTGTACCAGTGCTTGACTATCCTTGCAGTAAAATGCATTTTTCTTGCATTAAACATAATTTCCTGTATTCCAATTTGTGCCAGTTTCATTTCTCCTGTAAGGTTTTTGTTATTGTTCATTTTCACTGAGCTGAGTGAATGGATGGCTGAGCTGGGACAGCTCGAAACTTGGCTTGAATCATTGTGATTACCTGCATCAAATTTTTTGTATAGAGAGGCTTAAAGCACTAAGATAAAGATCTAGGGTTTTTTTTTTCTAAGGGAAATCAGTATTCTTAATGTTCCATTTAGTGTGATTTACTAGTGATGCATTTTGATGATTTTTCAGTGTTCAAAATAAATTATCACTCATTTGATTAAAAATAAACAAATACTGGCTAAATTGGAAGAAAGGTAAATTTCTGTTTCAGCACAATAATAAGTCTTCTTATTGCACAAGCAGCTGGTTTATAGTTTTCAGCTGGTGGGATAGTGGGGTATTTTAATTTCAGCAGGGAAAAAATACAGCACAGAAAAGAAAAAGTCCAGATGTTTACTTCACAACATTGGGAAGAATCTTATTAATCTTGCCTGCCATACCAAAGGGTGAGAGCATTTTTCTCTGTTAAAGCCTGTGTAGCCTTCATAATTGCCTACTCTGAGCAACACATGTGAAATCTCCTGTTTTACGGTGGCAAATATTTCAATAAATCTGCTTGAACTATGAGCACAGCACACTAGCAATAGAAACCCATCTTGGATTATTAATAAGATACATTTTTGTTTACAGTTTCTTCAGTGCTGACCCATTTCCCTGTTACATAGAGAATTTTAACCATTTGAAGCAGACTGGACTCAGAGACTACTTCCAGTCTGTTTCTAAAGCTCAGGCCTTTTCAACTCTTGTGTTTGGGATCATCTGTGATCTTCAGAAAAATTGTATTGTCTGGACAAATTCTTCTGTGTAGCATTATTAACTCTACCACTACTCTCTGCCCTTGTTCCTAAGCTGCTACAACAGTTCTTCAAAGCTCATTTAGCTAACACAGTGCTACTTGTGCCCTCAAACAATTTAGGATGTGTCAGTGCTTCTGTTATAAGTCATGGTTTTTAGGATGCCACTACATTCTTTCTGGTCAGAAATACTGTGGACAAGGCATATGAGGAACAAAATTCAGCTTTAATCGATTTGTTCTAACAGAAAGCTCTTGATGACTTTGGCTTGGGTTCAAAGCTTGTGTGAATCCTGTGGATTGCTGTGTTGCCTCACCCCAGCATGCAGCCCCAGCCTTCTGTCCATGGTCTTTCCTCTGGAAGGTGAAAGAATAAAAGGCTGCTGTGAGGGTTTCTCTCCTCTAAGTGCTTAGGTTAAGAGAAACAGTCTCAGTTTCATTCCAACAAAATTTCAAATTTGGGGCCAGTTTAGTGGAAAACAAACAGTGATGTTATTAATACATTTAAACGTATGGTTTGCTGATTTAACTAGTTCATGTTCTCTGCTAAAAGAAAAATATTTATTTGTGAAATCGTTCCACATCTCCAACAGCATTATGAACAAACTTTATGAACTTGCTTTTCAGATAAGAAATCATGGCTTGATAATTGCTTAAAGAGGAAAAAGCAGAATTAGGTAGAAGTACCATGGTCTGCCTGTTTCAAGCCTGCAGATTTGTGAAGGGGCATGAACCTTCATATAAATAATCTTTTTGGTTCTCTAGTGGGACATACATGCTTTGAGATGATTCTTCCTTGAAGAAATATATACAGAATATATGCACTCAGAATATATACACTCAGACTGTCCAAGAGTTCAGGCAACAGGACATTGCAGCTGTAAGAAGTCGGCAGGCTTTGTGAAGGATAATTATAGTTCTTCTGGGAAATAAAAATCCCCTCTCTTCAGCAGCTGCAGAATATATGATTAGGTATCATGAAGCATTGCCTGGGATTATAACCAGTCTGATTGCTGAGCCTGAAAATCTGGTCCTTTGAACTGCCTGCTGTTTGATTATAACTCTGTGTCAGGATTTGGGATTACAGCAAATGACTACAAAGAGCAGAGGTACCAGAAGCAGATTGAAAACAGCCCTTACACTTCAACATATTCCCTTGTGGCAGGCCAGGACTGTACATGCGTGTGTGTAATGCTGAGAGGAGAGTGAAAACTTTCTGTTTATAAGGAGTTCAGCAAAACTAGGCATTCCTTGAATATCTGCTCCTCTGGGGGTAGTTGGGGCTCTTTCATTAAGAGGACAGCCACAGGTGGCAGTGCTTAAAAGGGAGAAATGCTCAGATGCCAGGAAAAACTATATATCCTTGTCTTCCTTTTTTTGATCACTCTTTTTGTACATTACAGCTTTTTTTTGTGGACTCTAGTGGCAAAATCAGTGTTGATTTAGGCTAGCTTAGGCTTGGCTGAAACTAGGAAAACTCATTCCATCCAACAAAAAACAAAAAAAATTACTTAAGGTAGAACTTGGTAAACTTATGGATGAACTTGGGTGATAGAGTTGATAGAAATTGAACCAACTGAGTCTGAGTCCATGGGTGTCCAGCTTGATGATATCCCCAAAGGAGATGTGACTGGTATTGACAGTGTTTATTTCTATCCTCTGTGTATGAGTCATTGCCCACACCTTACTGGAATTATCCCTGTGACTTCTGTTGTATATCCTGTCTGCTCAGGGGTTTTCTCTTTTTTCCCTTTTTCTCCTTTTTTTTTTTTTTTCCTTTCTTCTCTTTTCTTTTTTTCTTCTTTTTCTTTTTCTTTTCTTTCTTTTTTATTTTTCTGTTTTCTTTTTTTCTTTTCCCAGCAGTTTTCTTTTTTGTTTTGTGGGATTTTTTTGTGGTTTCTTTCTTCTTTTTCTTTCTCTTTTTTTCTTTTTTTTTTAAGCATACAAGAGCATCTGCAAATAGGTATGTAGGAAAAACTGGTGGTATCTGTTGATGCTGAGAAGTACCAGTGTGTCATCGATCCCTGAACAGTTTGTCACATTGATATGCTCAGACATGTCAGCATTGTTAAAGGTTGGGGAGCATTCTCACCCAGGCTTGAAAGTCAGGAGTGAGCTGGTTGGTTGGTTGCTTTGTTATCATCTTAATTCCATTGTAGAACGGGGTAGAATGGGATCTGTTCACTTCCTTTGATTTTTAGGTTTTTTCTAGGACAGAAGTGTGAAGATTTTTTGTTTGGAAGGGTTTTGTTTTGTTTTAAATAGCATTGTAAAATGTTTCTTAGCAGCAACATGGGGTCACATCTTAAAAAAAGTAAAATAAATTGAATATCAGTTGTTTACTTGCCTGCAGCAGTAGCAGTTGCCCACTATACCTGTGGGCTTAGGGCTGATGGCAGTGGTAACAGATCCTGTTCCTGTGAATGGAGGTGGAGCATTTCTGTCTTCTGAGTGTTTGATTTTTATGATCTCATTAGTATTTTTAATGCCTTTTTTGGTGAGTGGAGAATATAATACAGAACATTGCTTTGTGCAAAACTTTTTTTGGGAAAAATACAAATAGAAAAATATCTCATTCTTTTCAGTTCTAAAAATCCACAGCTTTCACATGTAACCTACAGAGGTGATTCAGTTCCATCAGTGTGGAGTATTTTTTTTTTCTGTTGCATTTTCACGTTTTGTATCAATGTATTTATAGGCAGCAATTTGAAAGATGAAGTATTTTTCTTAGATCTTGCACTTCATGAATAGAAAATATAAAACCAACAGACATATGCTTCAACTTTTGTTCCTATAGCTACATTCCAGTCACTCATGAAATGTATCCTTGAAAACATATTTTTAGTCCTGAATAGATCTCTTTCAAAAAAGATAAATCTCCATAAAGTATAATTATTTAATATTCAGTCCCTTTTAAGCATTTTCTAGTTTACTTTGTGTTTATATAGTCCACAAATGCTGTACCTTTTCATTCAATATGTTTCTTATTCAAACATATTAACAGATTCCCATGTTTGATGATTTATTTTAAACTTCTCTTGCCATTGTGTAGGCTGCAGCTGTTAAAAGAGTTGACTAATGATTACTCTTTTATGTACATCAGTGAAGGAATTGTTTACCTAAATGGTATTGATCATTTGTCTGTGAGCTATGGGAGTGTTTATTGTAGAAACAGATATTCTTTTGTCAAAAAAAAATAAAAAAACTGCTTCAAAACCTTCTAAATGGAGCACTGGTCCAGGCTGTGTTTGGAAATAGAGCTGCTGCCTCCAGAAGATTTGCAGTATACCACCATACCATCTAACTGCCAACTATAAAACTCTTGGAAGCTGTCATCTCTTGTACTTTTTGGGCTATAGAAGGCAGCATCACAGTAGCTCTTGGGCTGAAAAGGAAATGTGCTGTGAGCTGATGTGAATTTGCAGAGGTTGTACATGCCTTGGGAATGGTCTACAGGCTGGTGCTTCATTGGGGTCAGAGCGTGGGCCAGGCCTTCTTGGGGCCTTCCTTGGGGCCAGAGATCAATCATTGATAGGATGGCCAGTTTATTTAAAGTACTTATCGTGGATTTTCATGTATGGATAGATAATAGATAGTAATGGGAGAAGTGCAGATTTCTCCTGTATTCCTCATTCAGTTGAGTTTGCATCAGAATTAGGATGAAGCTATTTAATTCTGTAAGGTTTTCAAACTAAAGGGTTGCTAAAATTTTCTTCTCAGCTTATATTTCCTCATGCAGTTTTTATTTTCTACTTTACAACATTTATTCTCTTCTAAAGAAATGCTTTCCTTAGTTGCATTTTGCCCTGCTTTCTGACATAAATTCTGATGCTTTTAGCAGTGTTTCTGCCTGAGTTGGAAAGACAGAGGAAATTCACCAGCCTTCTTTGTCTGTTTTCCATGTGATATAATGCCTTTTGTGACAGGCATTGGCAAAGAACCGAGGTGCAGAAAACTGTGAAATACATGAAAATCCTAAAGCCATCATATAAAAAATTGAATATCTAAGTGTATGAAGCTCACACAGCGTATCATCCTACTACATATTTAACAGTTTTTCCTGAGTAGTAGGCAGCTAGCTTTGGAAAGTCCATGAATATTTAATTCTATGAGATGAAAAGTAACTATGTAGCAAACATATAAGACTTTTTGTTGTTGTTGTTTAGTGCTTTTATTTGTGTGTGTTTTGTTTTCATACGGATGAATCAGCATTTAATCTCCCAAAAACCTTCTAAAACTATTCCCATCAACTTAGTAGTACTCGTTGCTGAGGCAGACCTCATCAGCTGGAGTTTCCTTTTGTGAAGATGTGAGCTGAGCATGACTGTTTCTTTAGTCTTGGGGCAGTTTATCACAAATAAAAACAAAGGGAGTCCTGAAACTATAATGCTGAATTTCATTATCAAAATTCAGTTTGAACCTTTTTTGCTGCTGGGAGCTGAAATATTCTGTAACCTTCTGAACTGAGGGGAGAAGCAGAAACCTGGGATGCTGGCAAATGGGTTTTTTTGACAGCAGCTAGCTGGGGAGAAGTGAGCTGTCCTATATGAGCTGTTTGTCCTAGCTCTGGTGTTCAGGCTGTCGTGGTTCTGCTAGAATACAGATCGAAGAGAAACATGATTTACAGGTAGAAATAATACCTTTTGTGAGATCAGAAGGCATAGGGGGAAGAATAGAAAAGGCTTTGGCTGTGTAAGCCCTTGTCAGATGAGAAACAGTAAAAACAGAGATAGTAGGTTGATAACAATTGCTATGAATTTAATTATGTAGATCATCTAGACAAGTAAGAGAAAAGAATTCTTCCTACCTGTGGTGCTGAGTGCTGCTCTGATGGATCATATTGTTTGATCTGGAGGAAGAAAGCCTTAGGCTGGTAAAATTTGCTGACATACAGATTTTCCTTCAAGTCTATAGGTATGTTGGGGGAATGCATGATCATTTTTGTCTGGAAAATTACTTTGTCACTATACTAGAATTTGTTTTACTGCTTGTTGATAGACATCTATTCAAGTTATTGTAATGCATCTTTAAAATACTGTTTTATGTCTTTTCTTCCCAAAGACTCTTGATTCTGTTGCACTCTGCCCTCAAGTTTTTTAAAGTTTTCTTTCTTTCTTCCCCTTGTCCTTCTGTGCCTCTGTCTCTCTGTTCTTCTGGCCCTCCCTTCCCCCACCATCAATCGTTTCTCTTTGTTAATCAGAGTTCTCTTTTCTGTGGCAAGATATCAGGGAAGGTAACTGAACATGCCAGTACAAGATCCCCAGATGTCAAGTCACCTGCTATCTAGAATGGAATGATTGCTCAGAAATAATAAGGAAATTCTCTCTATATACTCTGGTTGGAGGCAGAGAAAAGGAAACCCTTCAGCAGCTGCCAACATTTATTTAGTACAAGTGCTGAAACCAGGCAATCAATCTGCAACTGTAATTCTGAGGTGGCCAGGAGATCTTCTGTAAGGGGCCATCAACTTTAAAAGACTTACTGTCCTTTAACAAGAATGGAAGAGCTAGTAACTGGTATCAAGTTCCAAAGTGGTCCCTTGGAGCAGAACACATGCAGTAGGACAGCCAAGAGCACCTGCACAATTCACGGCTGTTGAAGGGGGCAGAAGTCGATGGATGAGGCAGTTTATACCAGCTGAAGATTTGTCATCAGTTGGTGTTTTCCATCTGTAAATCTTAAAATGTACAATAGTGTTCTAAGTGTGTTATCCCTTTAAAGGAGTAAGCCAAAACATGCAGAAAATACGTACAATATCCACAGCTCCTCACTTGAAACTGGGGATTTGAAACATTATTTAGTTATGCTTAAGAACAGTTCAGGATCGTTTGTGCCTCTGCCTTGTGTGTAATAAAATGTGTTTTGTTTACACAGGGAGCAGCTGGAGGAGAGAAGAGAAGGTTTTGTTGAAGAGATAGTGTTGAACTGTATTTGGAACAGGAAACTCACTAAGCCTTCTGCCTTTCTTCCAATTTGTATAGTCTAAAAAGAAGGCTGTACAAATGGGCCTGCACCTGCCTCCCTTGAAGGGACCTTTGCTTTGCAGATCTATCAGGAAAGATGAGCAGTGCAATTAGAAAGACACAAAGTGATGCATTTTCCCATTTGCACTCTTGCTTTTTCATGCTTTTTTCCCCTCTGTGTGTGTGCCTACCTTTCATGCAAGGGTGGTCATGAGGATTAAATGATCTGTCATAAGTGTTGCAATCTAGGCAAGACCTCCTCGAGTCCTTCTGCAGTTTTTCAAGTCTTGATTGCTTTTCTTTTTGCACATAAGCCTGAAAATTTGCAAATCTTCAAGCCTTTAGGCTTTTTTCTCAGCATATGTTTATACCAGCAGAGTACCACTGAGTATTACTTCATTGCATTCATGCCCCCTAATCAACAGTGTCTCTGAAGGTAAGACAGATGGAATTTGTTTGCTTATGAATTATGCAAAATTATAGTTTATTAAGTTCCTGAATTTTAATGGACAAATGAGCCAATGTCTTAGGTGGGTGAGCTGGGTACTACACAGTGTGTAGATGGACTACAATTGCTTCAATTTGCTAGATATGCTTTTAAGTACACCTGTTCTTCATTGTGGCTTTCAGCTGGAAAATCTGCCATCTAGAATCAGGCTAGGTTTGGAAGAACAACAACAACAGAAAAAGAAAGGCTATAAATTTAGGTCAAAACACTTTTTTCTTAGCTGAAAGAAAGCACTTTTTCATGGGATTTGATAAGAGAAGCCACTGTTTGTTGAGAAATATAATAAGAAAGCAGAGTTTCATATTGCATGCTAATGAATGAGGAAAGAAGAAAATGAGAGAAATATGGGAGATATATTGGCACCATTTTAAATTTTGTAGATTGTATTGAGTCAGAACCCATTTCGGCTTGAAATGGCAGTTTGTGGAAATTCTATTTTTTTAATATTCTGAGCAGAATATGAAGCTCCAATTCCTTTTTTTGATTTAAAGGGAATGAACTGGAAGAGATAGGAGGCAGCAGATGACAGGTGTGTTATTTGGTTGTTGCCTAATTTTATGTACTTTACATACAGACAGGAGATGTGCATCTCTTTGGGCAAAGCTGGGCAAAGTTTGATGCAAGATCCTTTTATAAATCATCTTCAGTTTTGGTTTTGAAAGACATTGCACCAATCCAATTTCAAAGTAGTAACCTCAAAGTACAAGGAACTATATTAAAGAGTCTCTGGTAGTGTAGTAAAAGGCAATAATTAAGATGGCAGAATGAATCTTTTAAATTACTGTGAGTTTTCTTGTAAACATAAAAAGTTAACAGCCATGTAAACTTAATGAAAAGAGCCAGTACCTGAAGAGAAACAGGAATAGTAGGTATTAGCAAATTAATATTTAGTGGTTAGTTTTATAGAATCTCTTTTTCATGGTGCAGGAAAGTCAGAAACTAAGAAAATGAGCTTAGGTAAGCTTTTATATACACTAGTGCCAGTTCATTGACCTCATGTGATTGCAGGGGTGTAGCAAATGCTGAAATGTGGCTGTTAGGACGAGCCCAAATGATAGATAAACCATTTCTTCCACTGCTGAGGGCAAAGGCAGATGCCCTTTCCTGCAGGCATCAAAGACAATGTTAACAGTTACCTGTGCATTACCACCAGGATAGAGGTTATTATGACTGAAGAGTAATAGTTGCAAGGAAGAATAATTTATCTATTTGTCATCCACATCTTACAAAATGCTTTAGGAAGGTATTTAGAGCTAAGATGAAAAGCTTTGCTTTGAAATGAAGATACTTACACAGGTTTGTTTTTTTTTTTTTTTCCTATGGGACTGATAAGTCATAGGAGAGGACAAGTAACAGGCAGCTTGTTGTAAAACTGAGCCACTCTGGTAGCTCCCAAAATAGTCAAGGGTATATTTTTCCTAGTTCTCCAGTCACTACTTTTTGGTGATTATTATTTCCTGTTCCTATTTTTATGCCACAGAGAGTGATTTTAGGTGTTGATTTGGGGGATGTGAAATATTTCCCCCACTTCAAAAGGGGAGTATTTTGTTGCTGATACTGCAGGATGCATACATGATGAGCACTGATGACAGCTGCTCACTCACATTTGTCATCATTATGTAAACTGCCATCTGCCAGAAATGGGCACTGTCCGAATAAAGAGCAGAAGAGCTCAGCTGAATATCAACCACTAGGCTGGGCTGAGCTTCAGCAGAGCTTGAAAGTTCATCTGGTCGTAGACACAGCTTTTTCTTTCTGTGACTGGTTTTCAGACAAAATTGGTGCACCTTGTTTGGGCAATTTGCATGCCTTGCTTCTGCTGCTGTGCTCCCAAATGAACATTCAGCAGTGAAGAGCAAAGCTGATGATCCAAATTGTTTCCAACATTGCCACTGACCATGGTGGCCTTTAATACCATGTTCACTGTTTACGTCAGTGCTATATTTGGGAGAAACGTTGGATGACCTGGTTGTTGCTTTTCCAACAATACAGCTCTGAAACTCTGCAAGTAAGTAATGGAAGCATCCTGTGGCCAGAACAGAAGGAACAGTAATTACTAGTCTGAAACAGGACAATAGAACGGTTTATTGCTTTTCAATATAGTGTAGCTTAGAAACAAGATAGAGCAATTTTTGTCCAGTTAGTAAGCGATTATGCATGAGAAAATTCCAGTTAAATATATTTTAAAAATTCCCTATGACAATTACAAATTGTTGTAGAATCAACACAAGTTGGCAATTGTGATGCCCATCTACAAGAAGGGCTGGAAGGATGACCTGAGGAATGACAGGGCTCTAAGCCTGACCCCAGTGCCAGGGAAGGTCATGGAGCAGATCATCTTGAGTGCCATCACCCAGCATGTGCAGGACAAACAGGGTCAGGCCCAGCCAGCATGGTGAATGAAAGGCAGGTCCTGCTTGGCCAGCCTGATCTCTTTCTATGACAAAGTGACCCACTGAATGGATGAGGGGAAGGTTGTGGATGATGTCAACTTAGACCTACTAAAGCCTCTGGCAGCAGCTCCCACAGCATCCTTCTGGAGAAATGGATTGCTCATGGCTTGGACAGGTGCTCTGTTTGCTGGGTAAAGAACTGGCTGGATGGCCCAGCTCAGGGAGTAGCAGTGAATGGAGACACATCCAGCTGGCAGGTGGGTACATCCAGTAGCTAGTGGAGTTGCCTTGGGCTCAGTGTTGGAGTCAGACCTGTTTAATATCATTACTGAGGATCTGGATGAGGGGATGGGTGAAGTGCACCCTCAGTCGCTTTGTAGATGATACCAGGTTGGGTGAGATTGTTGCTCTGCTGCAGGGTAGGGTCTGCAGATGGGACAAGGCCAGTTAATGAGGCTTGAGCAGGGGAAGTGGCAGATCTTGCCCTTGGGTCACAACAACCCCATGCAGCAAACAGGGCTGGGTCAAAGTGGCTGGAAACCAGCCTGGTGGAAAAGAGTCCTTTTGGGGGTGTTGCAGCTCAATATGAGCCAGTGTGTGCCCAGGTAACCAAGAAGCCAAATGGTATTGGGGCTTGTGTTAGAAATCATGCGGCCAGCAGGGCTGTGACAGTGATTGTCTCTTTGTACTTGGCACTGTTGAAGCCACACCTTGAATCTGTGTCCAATTTTGGGCTGCTCACTGTAAAAAAAAAACCAAACACTGAGGTGCTGGAGTGAGTCCAGAGAAGGGCAGTGGAGTTGGAGAAGAGTCTGTAACACAGGTCTGATGAGGAGCTACTGAGGAAGCTGGCATTGTTTAGCCTGGAGAAAAGGATGTTCAGGAGAGACCTTATAGCTCTCTGCAACTACAAGGAGGTTGTAGCCAGGTGGGAGGTGATTTCTCCTTTAGGCAACCAATGATAGAATGAGAGGAAATGGCCTTAAGTTTTGCCAGAGGAGATTTAGATTGGATGTTAGGAAAAGAAATCTTCACCAGAAGGGTTGTTAAGCATTGGAAACAGCTGTCTGTGGAAGTGGTTGTGTCACCATCCCTGGAGGCATTTAAAACAGGTGTTGATGTGGCATTTAGGGACATGGTTTAGTGATGAACCCCAGTGTTAGGCAAACAGTTGGACTCAATGATCTTAGAGATCTTTTCCAACCTAGATCGTTCTATGATTCTAACCTCTGTGCTGTTTAAGTGCTTTTTTGCAAGTTTATCTCCTTATTTTTAAATTACAGCTATGTTAGCAGTAATCTAAACCTAGCAGGGTAATATTCACATTGGCCATTATACAGTAATGCTGTAGTGATCAACAGCTGAGACGTTTCCTACAGCAAGAGGATTTTGTTTTGTTCGCAAGCATTAAGTTGCTGTAATGTTCAAAATTTTCAGTCAAAATTACTGATTGACTGTGAGTCTTGATTAAAAAAAAATATTGAAACTTCAATTTTCCTCACGTCCTGTGAGTAAGAGTCATCAGACAACAATGATGCCTGCCTCAACAGTGCTGCAGCACAGTGATTAAACAGGGCAGGAGACAAGCAGGGGCTGAATTTTGTGTACTTGAGAGGTTTACTGCTCTGTGTTGACAGTGACACAATATGATAAATCCTTCTCTTCATAACAGGCCATTTAAAATGTGATTAGCGCATTTAGTCAAAACCTAAATATAAATAGAAGATAACCATGCATATAAAAATGTTTGTTGTGTGTAGATTTTCCCCAAGAGCAATAAATTAGCCAGTAAGAGGTTTTGTGCAGTTTTGTGATGTTTATTAGTTACTGTGCCACATTGTACTTTAGGAGAAAAACACCTCTATTCATTTTGATGAAGCAGTAGAAGAACGTTTATTTGAACAGTTTGTGACTACATGTCCCAGATGATGAGTGCAGGGAACAGGAAATTTAATTTTTAGTTTAACTTTGCTTCATCAAATGCTCAATGCATCAGAAATAAAAATGTTTTTCGTTGCAGTTTACACTTGATCTCCCTTATCTGAGAGGGCAGATTTTGCATTGAGGAGTTTGGAAGTACAAGGACACCAGTTCAGGGTCTGCAGAGTTGGCCTTCTGGAGCAGAGCTATGGACCACACAGTCAGGTAGCACCCAGTATCAACTTACAGTATGTCCAGTCTGTACACTATAAACAGTTCTGTACACCCACCAGCAAACAGCTACAGATTTCCCCCCAAGCCTGGACTCCTTAACCTCGTCTCTGTTTCTAACAGTGACACTTGTTCATGCTTGCATTATTTATGTTTTGCTGCCAAGCCTTTCTCCAGGTTCTCCTTAATCCACCTTGAAAAATCTAGGTTTTTTCCTCCTCTTTTGGCTTTGCTAGGAGGCAGAAAGCTACAAGTCAGCTATGTTTTCTTTTTCTGTATTTAATGCAAATCTCTTTTACTGCTTTCCAAACTCAAGAAGTCAGCTTCAGGCATCAAGACCACCTGTATTCTTCTGCTGGTGACTTGACTTTAATACTAAATATATCCACACCATCTTATTGGGTGTGATACATTTTTCAGTAGTCTGTAATGCCTAAGCTTTGAAGTCTCTTTAGTCGTTTTAGCTTGGGGCTTAAGTTCATGTTCAGCCTCAAATTCTGTAGTATCCTTGTTTATTCAGTTTGTTTCAAGACATATAGACCTCTAATCATGACATGAGAAAAGAGCCAAACTTCTAGTGGTTTTCCCTGGTTGGTACTGGTTGAAGGAGGACCTTCAACCAGATCATAGGCTCAATGATTCAGACTTAGATCTTCCTAAAGTGAGCAGACTATTTCAAAGCCTTTTTCACTTGCTATTTGCAAGGGATTTAGGATAAAAGGGTGGATGAAACATCCAATATAGACGTGTGAACCATTCTGCTAATGTAGTTAGCTGTCGTTGTGTGCCAGATACAGAAGTACCTTCATTCCAAGTGATTTTACGACATTTATAGTCAAGAAAAAGTTATATTTCCAGTACTTTTATTGTATTTAAAATAAATCTGTTCTGTTCCAACAGTGGAACAGCTTCTTCTTTTGCGTTGAGTTTGTTTTCTTCTTATTCTCTTCCCTCTTAATTTTCACCTGAGAAATGATTCATAGGATTTGTTAAATCTTTCTGTAATGTGACACATTTGTTCTGATTCTAAGAAATTTTTAATTGTGCATTTGCTGTTTAGATTAAATAAGCAAGGGGAAAAATGGAAAACTGCTTTGCGGAAATTAACCTTATTACAGCTTTGAGGAAATGATGCTGCAATTAAAGCTAAGACAGATATTTTATTCAAATCCCTTCTCTTCAGCTGTGCATAGAATGTTGAAAATAGTGTTGTGATAATTTATCATGTTGATACTCTTTGATGGACACTTTGTGGAGAGAATTTGTAATTAATTCTGGGAGAGAAAATAGAGTATTTCTGTGTATAGTTAGACTTGGGTGAACTTTTGCAGAAAGTAACTTGGAAGCTGGCTTTAACTTCTTGTTTTGTCCCGAACTCCATGTACACTGTTTCCATGGATGTTCCTATAGAGTGGAATTCTGTCTTCTCTCAAGAGCCATAAAATTAAATGGATTATGGGTTATGGGTTATGGGTTATGGGTTATGGGTTATGGGTTTGGGTTATGACATCAATACATATGATATTTTCTAATGATGAATGGTTTACTTTTGCCAGAGTAAAAGTGGAAAAAGTGGAAAGTGGAAAAAGTAAAAGTGGAAAAGGAGTAAGCAAAGAAAAAAAAAACCAAAATAGATGCAGTTCTTGCGTGGCATCTGTTACTGTACCATGTGGAAACTTTCCATTGGGGATTTTGAGGGAAAAATATGATAAAAAAAGGGATATGAGTATGTACTAGCATACTTGTTCTCATTTACTACTGAGCTGAAGAAGCCATGAGATCTGACCTATTTTTTACTTGGAAAGAAGAGTTGCTGTCTTCTGTCTTTTACAATTCAGTTCCTGTAAGTCAATTAGATGTCAGTTCTCATTTTCACAGCTTTTCCATCCCTCTTTTAAAACCAGCAATATATGTTTTTCCATTTAGAAAAAAAATGTAGAATAGACAAAATATTGAAGAATTTATGACTGACTCAGACACGTTTGATAATTAGCTCTTCTCCTTGTTCTAGTTTACAATGCCTCATTTTCTTTTTTCAGTATTTTCTTATTGCAGCATCTTTTAATGCCTTCTTTTCATTTACCAGCAAACACTATAGTTTTTCAGAGCACAAAGAATCATTTGTTTCTTTGAACACAATGGGAACCAAAACATCTCATTGCTGCAGCCTGCAGTTAGATTGTCTGTTATTTTTTCATGGCATTTCTATTTTTTTTCAGTTGCTTATATTTTTGTCAAAAAAAAAAAAAAAATCTACTCCTGCTTCAGCTTTAGTTGTCTTTTGTGAGAATATTTTCACAGGTGTTTATTGAGGAGAGCCTCCCCAGTACAGATGCTGAGCTGGAGGGGAAGACCCGACCAGCATGCACAAGTCCTAAGAGGGATGCTCAGAGTTACTGCTGTGTGTGATTGCAGAAGAAAGTCATGAGGCTTCCACATTTCAAAATGCAGGGCATGCAAAAGTTGAAGCAGCCCAAGCGAGTTCTCCTCCCTTCTGCTTCCTCATTATAGTGCACATAATTGCTCAATCAGTTTCATTTCTTTGGAGCATCTCCTTTAGCAGTTAAGAGGTTTGATGATCTAAGAATGAATGGAGTTCTTAAATTATATTTTTTGGTATTGAGGGTTTTTGCCAAGTGGAAATGCAGACCTTTTGTTTCATTACTGTTGCTTTGCCTTTGACAATCAAATATTTTTTGACCATGATCTAGTCTATTAAAGATCTCTCCTGTGTATCAAAGAAAGATGCTGTTCTCAAATGTCTATATGGTGCATAATTTACTGCTTTTTTGTCTGTGCGTAGAATTTTATATGCTCCTATAGCTGAAAGAAAAATTACACGTGAACAGTACCCTGTCTGCCAATATTTAATCTCATCTATGAAAAAGATTTTATTTCCATACAGAAAAGAAACATGTTTCTTTAAAAAACAAAAGACTAATTTGTAGAGCTAGAGTCTTAACTTCATGTGTCTGGTAAAATGACTCTAATGTGATGCAGATACTTAACAGTTTAAGCCCAGCATAGTTTAAGTCTTCTCTGGGGCATATAAAGGAAGGTGAAAATATGCTCATCAGTATTACAGATTTGTACTGTAAATCAAAGTAAAAACAACAGCAAAAATGATAATAATGATGATGATACTACTTACTACTGCTACTACTATTGCATTTTTGTTTTCAGTGAGAGCACCCAGCCTCCTTTGAGAGACAGGCCAGTCTTTGCCTTTAGTGGTGTAAGGCCGCATGTAGAAGCGTTCTGGATCTGAAGACTGAGGTCTTGTCTCTAGCAAAATAAAATTAATCCATTCTTAAATGTGGCCTCAAAAAACCTCTATGAATGCACTGTTTTTATCCCTATAGAGTCAGTTGGGGATTCGATGTAATGGCTTCAAATAAGTGCTTTTTGACATCTGCTTTTCTTGCAGAGCACATTCTGTAATGATGAAGGCAGTAAACGGGTTACAAATATTACTGTAAGGGATTTTTATGATAAGGCAAAATAGTCTAAGTAAATTTACATTGGCTGATTATACCTAAGACAGAAATGGTAGGTGAAATTTGATAGATTTGACATGTACTAATTACCTCTAGAGCTAGCTGTTGCTGACTTACTAGTTAGTAAAGCCATACAGTAATGTCAAATCTGTAAATACAAGCTATATTAAAATATTCAGATTTGTGTTCATAAGATGTTCTATTCCCCTGCACACTGAGACGATTTACTTCCAATCACTGAATTGTGAGGTTTTGATGAGGCTACTGCACTTCAGGCTCATTTTTTAAAATCAAATAATTGTGTTGGTTTTTACTCCTGTCTCCCTAAACAGAGAGATGCTAAAACTAATGGTGAACTGGGATGTTAACAGTGAAAGAGAAATAAGGCAGAATATTTTGAAAATGCTGGTATTTATATTCATGAAAAAATATTTTAGGAGGAAAAGGAAATGGTTTAGAAATAAAACAAAGAAATAAAAATTAGGAATGATCTTTATTTGCAGCTCTAGCAGAAGACATAAGAAGTCATTTAATATTTTTGCATGTTTTTTTTTCTATTTCTGTAAATTGGCATAATAAGGGTGTACAGGAAAGCTTAGCTAATTCAAGACTGCAGAATTTTTAGAGAAAAGTAGATGTGTCAGATGAAAACAACTTCAGTTTCTTTTAACCTGAGAATTTACCTTATATGACTTGATTACCATGCTACTTACTTTTTTTATCTAGAGCATAAAGCTATTGAGTGGCTCACTTTTGTAAGTCATAACTTTTATAAGTCATAAAAAATAGTGGAAAAACCAGAAAATAATGTAATTTTCATATCACACAAAATAAATCATTTTGACAGTCTATATTTAGTTCATTTCAACTCTGAAAGGTTGTGGAATTCTTATCAGAAATGTGCAACAGCAATAATTTTCAGGCATTTTTTTAAATTATAAACTATTTTAGATTTTCAAATAAAGTAAAACTTAGAAATGCTGATAGCTTGAACTCAAAAAGCTCATTTGGAAGCCACTAAATTAACTAACTTTCACTGATTTTTAATGGATTGTCTGTCCTTCCTGGCTATCCTACCTGTTTGATTTTGGAAATGTTTCGGGAGTTCTCCAGAGATCATTTTGTGGGTTAATAGGGAGCTGAAGTTCTTTGGAAGTTCTTTCGTAGAGATTTGAAGTTTGGATCTGGTTTAATTTCACGTTAGAGTGGATGGTGAAAAGTAAATATCCTTCAATACAATTGTCTTCAATTAGTCATAATTTTCTACTGGAAAGCAACTTTATATTTCATAAAATAATTCTCCCATTAGAATTGAGCATTCCATTGTTTTATTTCTTGTTTTGTTTGTTTGTTTTTAATTTATTCTGGATTAGAACATTTATTGTCTTATGGTAAAATATTTAAGAGCCAATCTGCGCAAATGAAACAAACAGCTAAAAATAAGTGAATAATGAATTAATCAGATGCATGTTACTTACTAAAGTGTCTCTAAGGATTTATTGCCTTAGTGAAAAGAAAATTAAACACAGTGTGTATTTTTCTGGTGGAAAATCAGTCTTCAGGAAGATACTGTCTTTGCTATGAGTAATCTCTCTGGGAACAAATACAGAGAAGAAAAATCTGAAATCAAATTAGGAAAAAATACTGAAAGTACCAGGATTAACCTTCTTTTAGTTAAATGATAAGCTTTTATCAAGATAGACAAGCACCATATATTTGAAAATTTTATCCCTAACATACTATTGTAGTTACTAATTTTGCTGTGCTAAGAAGTATGGATACAAAAAAAGTGAAAGGAGAAAGTTATTTGAGGTCCAGAAAGGAAACTTTTCTAATGTTACTTTTCAAGTTTGCAAGAACTCCAGGGACTTGTTTGCAAGGTATTATATAAGAGAGAGGAATGAGCAACCTTTAAAGTCCAGGCTTCCTGAAGACACTAAAGATCAGTGTAGATTTCAGAAAAAAGTAGTCACCAAATTCATTCCACGTTTTCCTCCTGTACTCAGCACTGATGAGGTTGCAGCTCAAGTCCTGTGTTCAGTTTTGGGCCCCTCAGTAGAAGGACACTG
The DNA here is from genome assembly GCA_013400275.1 of Rhadina sibilatrix. NCBI lineage: Eukaryota > Metazoa > Chordata > Aves > Passeriformes > Phylloscopidae > Rhadina > Rhadina sibilatrix. Next base: position 70,144 of record VWYO01028452.1, on the reverse strand, counting down.
AGGTGCTGGAGCAAGACCCTGGGAGGGCAGCAGAGCCTGGTGAAGGATCTGGAGTACAAGCCTGATCAGGAGTGGCTGAGGGAGCTGGGGTTGTTTAGCCTGTAGAAAAGGAGGATCAAGGGAGACTTTATAGCTCTCTGCAGCTATAAAGTGGACGGAACAAGAGGAAATGGCCTCAAGTTGTGCCAGAGGAGGTTTAGATTAGGTATTAGGAAAATTTTTTTCAATGAATGGGTTGTCAAGCACCAGAACAGGTGGCGTAGTGAGATGTTTGAGTTATCTCACTCCCTGGAGGCATTTAAAACAGATGTAGATGTTGTACTTGAGGATGTTGTTTGTTGGTAGACCGTATTGGGTTAATGGTTGGACTCGATCTTAGAGGTCTTTTCCAACCTGAATGGTTCTGTGATTCTATATTGTACCTTTTTACAAAAGAGGATGCATCTCTCATGCCTGGCTGCAACTTTGAGGTTATACAGTCCGTATCTCTTACAAGGTATAGAAGAAGAATGATAGGGATTAATCAGTCCAGTGAATTGGCCCAGCTTCATAGTGATAATCAGAATGAATGTGCCATTTTTTTTTTTCTTTTGAGGAAAGAAGATGTGATTTTGATTATTAGATGTGTTGAGACACTAATTTCAAGTCCTTCACAAGGCATCCCTACACATCTGTAGTTTTGTAGATTTCCACACTGTCAACTCTTAAAGAAAATTGATCAAGGGTATCTGAGGCTTTTCCCTAGCTACTTGTTTTACTAATGTCTTACCTGCTTTCCTTGTTAGTTCTTATATTTTTTTTCATGGCAACTGTAAAAGCTATTTCAGAGTGCTGCCCAGCTAAAAGTGGTTGCTTCATAGATGCAAAAATGCTGGTGTTCTTATCAGAGCTAAGTTGCTCACTGCAACCAATTCAGAATCAAGCAAAGAATCACAATGTAAGTAGTAGGCTTTAATACTCTGTTGTCTCTGTTCCTTCCACTCTTAGAACTGTGGACATTTGTTTCATTTATGTAAAAATTAGTTGAAATAAATTATTTACTTTCTTCTTACTTAAATTTAACTTTGTGTGCAGAAGACATAAATGTCTTAAAAATTGAGACAAGAAAAAGTTAAATTCCTTGAACTTTGGCTTTAAATTTTTTTATTTCTGTCCTGTTTATTAGTGACTTTGGCTAAGAACCATAACAAGTGAACTTCAAGTTGGCTTTTCAAAATGGGAATTTGAAAAGCTGTAGTTCCTGAGGGGGGGAAAAAAAAAAGAGGGATTATTTGCACATAAAAATCTTTGTTTTCACATAAAGATCTTTGTCTGACTAGAAAAGTTTTTATTTGCCAGTCATATGTGGATCCTTATGTGGATTTTCTTTTGAGAGGAATGACTTAAATAGAAAATCATACAAGTTAAAATGCTTTCTAGAGACCCTGCCCTTAAAAATGGTAGTAGTAGGTTATACCACACTGATTTTATGTTGTGTTACATAAAACTTTAGAAGGCTATCCAGGCAGAAAGATTTGAAACACCATATGCATCATTTATTATGAATATGCGTGGAAAATTAACTGAATGATAATCTAAACTCATAGTCAGTTGCCTGTAGTTACGTTTTTTGATGTATCTCTAGAGAAATTTAGAAGAAATCCATCAGGGGAAGATTTTCAGTTTTCTCATAAAGCTCTTTTCCCCCCTCATTTCAAACACAAATATTAAGAGGCAGATATCTGGGTGACAGCTATTGGAAATAGAATGCAAGAATTTTTTTATGAATGGGAGTAGGATTATTCTTAACAATTTATGTCAGGCTTGTAAAACATCTTTCGCCTACTCTTTCAGAACTACAGTAACAAATTCACACTGAGCTTGAAAGACATCTCGGCTTTCAATTACCTTTCTTCCTTTTTGTTCCTAATGGATTGAACAACATTTGATGCTATCTCAGTAAATATGGTTGTTACCTATGCTGGAGAGCCAGTGATTTCACCATGTTTCTGTTAGCCTTATGGGGAAACAGGATGTGTCTGCTTTTTTGAAGTTCCAGCAGCTTGGCTTCTGAAGGGAGTTACCAGCTCTCTTGGATTCTCCAGGGTGAAGATTCATCTTAGGAAACAAATTGTTTATGGTACCTCAAAAACCCTTGAAACCTTTCAAAAAGAACTTTCCTGAGAAAGTCCTCTGCTCACTTTGAGTGAGTCCCAGTGGAGTCCTGTGCACAATGTGGTGTGGTTGTACCTAACCAGTAGGCCAAGCATAAACAGTCTTTGTATTAGAGTCTGTAGTTGAGCAGGAAACAGTGCTTGGTCAGGTAGATGGAACTCTAAAGAATTTATTAATTTTAGTCATGCTTCCCGGAGGGAAAAAAAAAAAGAAAAAAAAAAAAAAGAAAAAAGAAAAAGTTAACTTTTGTCCTTTAGACCTTCTGATAATTCATGTTCTACCCTCATTACATATTCCAGGAGCTATTCCTGAATCTCTACACATGTTTATTTGGCAGGGGCAGGTATGCTTATTGGAATGTCACATGCATAAACCTCTTGTAAATCTCTTTGGGATAGTGGTGATGATGATGATTTGTTGATGATGCACATACACACAGGCTAGAAATAAAATCAAGTGGAAATTTCCCTTGTAGATATTTAATTCCTAATTTCTCATAATACATGGCTTGTGGTTGAAGACCATGAACAATTTCTTCCTGCAGTGGTATAAATTGTCCAGTATTGAGCACGTTGGTCACTAACATGTGTTACTCTTCCTACAGATGCTGGGAATGGTCAATGAAAAACCCATTCTCTTTGCCTGGCCTAATCCATCTAAACATTATTTGTCTGTATTTGGCTAGTGTCTGTACTCTCACCACTGTCCGTGGAAAGAGTTTCCAAAGGATAAATCTCCTTCCTGAAATGCTGCCTCTCTCCAAAAACTGTAAAAGATTAATTCTGCTCTTGGTTCCTCATCTAGCATGCCTCATCCAGCATTCCTCATCTGGCATATTGCTTTCCTGAAGGTATCCCTAGTTCAGAATGATGTTTGACAAAAATATTTGTGTTTCTCCTAATGTACTGCGGTTTTTTTCCTTATGTTATGTGCAACCAGATTTCTATTCAAACAGCCAAGGGTATATATTAGCCCTACCTGGATTTACACTGTGAAAAATGCAACTTTTAATATCTACTTTCCTACTCCTGATTTGAGCTTGGCTGCTGTGGTACTTCAGGTTCTTTGGCCCAACTCCATCCTATTCCCTAGTACAACCCTACCTGCAGATCTATTCAGGCTAGAAAGTCAGTCACTTGGGCGTGTGCATGACTCCTTAGCTGAAAGAACTTGACATGTTTTACACCTGAAGTTTAGACATTGTTCATTAAAAATGAAGCCTATTTGCTGCAATTAGGCTTTTCCCCCATGGCTTCTCAGCAGCCTGTTACATGCTAGCCATTCCAGCTGCTTCTAACCTTCCCTGCAGTCGCTTCCCTTCTTTATTTAACACTGGCTTCCCTTTGTGGGGAAACCTTCCAGAGGAGGGAAAAGGGAGAACCATTTTGTGTCTGGGTCTTGACCACAGTTTCAGGAAAAGTCAAAGGAAATTCCTCTACCCATTTGCAGAAAAATTCCCAGCTCCACCTTCAGCCACATGGTGTGACGGGGCCTTTTAGTCAGATGTGAAAGACTCCTTTAAAACAATGTTAAGCCTATAAACCAAACTAGATGATTTTTTTTTCTTCTGAAAAAGTTTTAGTTTGGATTTACTTTTATGAAGGTTTCCTGAGGGCTGATATTTAGTTGAACTGTAGTCTACTGCAAAAGGGGACAACTGGGTGCTCTCTTGAAGCCCCTAAGCAAATGTTAATTGTCTACACTACATAAGGACAGTAAGTGCTGGAGGAGAGATGCTGCCTGCAACCTTGTGGTAAATAATCAAAGATTGACTAGAACACAAGGAAGGTAACCCTTGGCTAAAGTTAGACTCAAAGTGAGACGTTGCCTGTGAAAATCTGAGCTTAAAGCAAAAACACATGATGGTTGGGGACTTCTGCTAGCTAGAAAATCTTTCTAATAAGAAAACAAGGACAGGCAGTGTAGTGCTACTTTTAGCAGAAATTCACCTCAGGGCTCAGGCTTGGGCTATACATGGAAGCTGTGACTTTCTGTCTTTTCTGTAAATTTTATTTAATGAGCTGTAAATGTTATGTGCGAATAACCATCTTAATATTTCTGAGGCTGTCTGCCATGCCAAATACTTAGTTCACCCTAGATAAGCCTAGAGACTATGCAGGTTCCATGACAGATTTCACATCTAAATATCTAAACATTGAAACTGAATTGAAAAGACCTGTTAAAGATGTATGAATGCAGATTTTATAATTTCCATTTCAGCTACTTTTGTCCCTAAGAAAACACTTTAAAGACACATTTCTAGGAACTATTTAATTGAGTATTTATTAGCATATGTGTCCATCTCTCTGCAGGCTCATAGTCTCAAGGCTTTTGAAAAATTAGTGGTGTTTTGGAGTGAAGTGCTAGTGCAAAACCAAATATCAGTCAGACAGCGTAAAGAGACATAGGAGTTGGTGCAGCAAAAATATATACAATCAGTTTCGAATAATGGTTCAATGATAATTTTATAGCCCATGAAAATGTCTGGTTTGACTCTGCTGATATTTTCAGTAAGAATCATTAGGAACATGAGTGTGTATGGGTCCAACTATTTCATTGTCCAGGGAGAAAAAACACTAAGAAAATACACATAGTCTGAGTAATCTTAGTTGAGTTTAGTGACAATGTTTTTACTCTGTAGGCAAAATAGTTTAGGAATTAAGAAATAATTTCCTCTCCTTGCCCAAGTGCTGTGTCTGACCTTCAGACATTTGTTTGCAGACAAAAATAAATCAATGTGGAAAATGCAACTTTCTGCATTCTATGGTTACCTACTGATTTTGAGCATTTCATCCTGAATCATAATGCACAATATCTGCCTATGTTCTTGCCTGCATTGGTCATGCTAAATGAATAAAGTTAAAATTTTCAGTAAATTAATTCTTAAGACTAGTGATTTATTAAAATGTCTATTGAATTTTTTTTCTTTTAACTCACATCAAGCAAAGAAGCTTCCAGATGAAAGCTGGTAAGCTCAGTGTCTTGGGAGAAGTTCAAGACCAACACTGAAGTTTATGGCATGGGTCCAATGGCAATTAAGAACTCACAGAATTCACAAAAAATTAAAGAACAGAAATTGTAGCCTTAGCATCCAAATTGCACAAGAGCATCTCTTAAAAACCCAGTTCATAAAAATAAGGACGCTAATGTTTACATCAGCACCCAAAGTGCCTGTCACTCAGATGTTGTGGCTGCATAGGGTAGTTCTGAGGCAGGATGAAAAGGCAAAATAGTACCTGGCTTTATTACTTGGTGGGAGGAATGTTATGGAATTACTTTCCTTATTTGGCTTGTCTGGTCCTGTCTGGAACACAATAAGGCCTAAAAGGTCCATTACTAAGAAATGGAAGAAAATGCTAATGTATCCAATTTCTTTATCATCCATAAACCTCAGTTCCTTCTAGCAGATACATTGCCTTGTGGTTGCTGGTATTTGTATTGCATTTTCTTTTGAGGAGATGGAGAACATCTGCAGCTGCTGAAGTTAAACCACTCTGGACTTAGATTGTGCTTTGCTCTTTATGGTGTGTCTATGGGTGTAAAATTTTTGCTGGAACTGCTTTTGTTTGTTCCTTCACATAAGCTTCTTCTTGCATTTGTCTTTATATACCTTTCAAATACAGAGAAAGGACTTCTCCAGCAAAGCTTCCCACTTCTCCCAGCTTTTCTCTATAGAACTGAGTATGTCAAACAGTTTACATATTCTGGGATCATTCTGCAATGGCAGAAAAAAAAATCTTTGGGCTGAGATACTGTGTCTTCCAAGAATGCTTATTTCTCTCCACTGTCTAAAAGACAACCTAGATTTAGATACCTACAGTTCAGGCATCTACATTTAACCATTAATGCCTGCCCTATGCTGTGTATGCTAATTTTCCTCTCTTTGGATTCCACATAAAATTAGTTATAAGAATAAAGGCGAGAATAATCCTTCCAGATTTACTCTTCTAGTATGATTTTGCTGATGAGGTCTGAGAATGAAAAGGAAGAAACTGGTTGGCAGGACCTACACAAAACTGTTGGTTAAATACTGTGTTAGAGCACTGTCAAAGCCTTGCTTTACCTGACTGCAGAGAAAGCCTTCTTTTAAGTTGCTGGGAGGAAGGAAAGTTTCCATAGTGCCAACCTTCATGTAAACATGTTCTAGGAATACGTTTTCAGAATGAGCATGGAGAACCCACATTCTTGTTTTTGAATATGTTAGCTCATTGAAAGTGCAAGGAATGTTGTCTTTATTAATGAGTAATGTTTGTGTGTGTATAAATTCTATGTAATGCATATATTTATTTATAACATATTTATTTATAACGCATAAATTATAATGTGTATATATTTACATGTAATTTTGGTGTATTTTAAAGAGAGAGAAAGAATCAGCTACTGTGTAACTGTTTTAATTTCACATAATCCATGCAATCTCCTTCCATTCTGCTTGAGTAGTAGACATGGAGTACTTTTTAAGCATAAAGCTACAGGGCTTAACAGATTAATTGCTGTAATGTAAAATGACTCCAATGTCCCTGCAGATCATGCTCTGTGAAAATTGCAACTAATTAAGACTTGTTGGCTATCCAAGTTGATGCAAGTAGAAATAACTGTACACAAAGCTGTATTTTTATAGTGAATTAACTAAATAGCATTTTCTCTAAGTTTTTTCAGAAATTTGTCACAGGCTTACATCAAATAGATATATTCATCTAAAATTTTGAAGCAATTAAACCATTACTGATTTCTTGGATTTGAATTATGCTAAAAGCTCTTGGGGCAGAGACTTGTCACTTTGCAGTTTGTGAAATTCTGCTGTCATTGCAATTAAAGGCTCAGTACTCACAAATGCTTTAATAGCAAAAGGGAGGAATACTTGGATTTCATGTATTTAGGGTATGCATTAAGTAATTTATTGAAGTTTTTACTTTGCTTTTTCTGAATGAGGTAAATTTTACAGAACCTTGTTAAAAATTGGCCATGTGCACCTTTTATTTTCACAAGTACTTTACGAATATGACATTAATTTACAACTTCCTATGTAGTAGAAGTTGTAAAATTGAGGATTTGTACGTTCGCTTGTCTCTGAAGAAATGTCTCTTTTATATAGGCTTGTTTTCTTCCTTATGTAAAATACTTCACATCAATCAGGGAAATAAAAGGCCCATTAAAATACAAGGATGGTATAAATTAAAAAGCAAATAAACTGAATGTAAAGCCTAGAAATCATTTAGGTATTGATCTGGGTGTGCACATCTTTATTTTTGAACAAGTCCTGGTAGTTACAGAGATAAAGAACTTAGTATTAGTTGAAATGTAGGTTCTGAACCCATCTGTACTGAATTGGTGGCAGTTCATGAGAAAATTTAGAGAAACTGTTAATTGCAGTATTTATGAGTATTTACAAATCCTTAATGTCTGCTTAGTAGCAGTCAAATAACAAGATGAACAGATGTCTCTCCTAAGCTTCTTAAAAAGAGCTTAAGAAGAGCAGGATATAACTTATTAAGCATAACTAATGCTGCACAGACTACCTCTCTCTTCATCATAAATTCACATTTGCATGGTGTCGTGACATTTCAGGTATGAATAAAGCAAACCTGTGCCTGATTGCATCCTGACTTTGGTACATTTATAGTGCTACCCCTTGGCATAGTTTCTGTGATGTTTTTATGTTTAGGAGAGCAGCATGCATCTATTTTATTTTCAAGCTTTCAGCTAACATGTTCAGGTTATTTGGGCATATGGAAGGGAGGAAAAACATACCCTAGCCTGATTGTTGTGAGGCTGCAGAGCATCAGGAACATGGCAGAAATAAATTGATGCTGGTTTCAGCATCTCACACATTTTTAAGGGGCTTGGGGAAGATTTTCTCACTGTCCTCAGCTCAGCCTTTGCAGTCCAAGAGGCAAGGTGACTTTTGGAGACTGTCTCATGACACCTATCTTGGTCATTATCTCCAGATGGGTGACTTTTTCCAGTTGCTGATGCAGGCCTGTGATTAAAAAGCATTAGCTCAGAACATATAGTTTGTTCTACAGGTTTATCTAGAGTAATTTGTACAATGCATAGTCATCCCTCATTTATCTAATATGGATGGAAAAGAACTCAGGTTATGAAATTTGCACGAAAAGCTTGTGGTCACAGCATTTTGAAAATAAAATGCATGATTATTGTTTATGCTTTTGTTGTTCTTTATGCAAATAGGCAGATGAAAAATGAATGCAGTATTTTTTTTTTTCTGTAGGGAAATTGAACTCCTTTACCCTGTACCTTCCTTTACCCATATACTGTAGCTCATCAGTAAACCTGAATGACTGTTTATATCTTTGGTTTCTTTTCTGTGGTGTAGCTTGGAGAGTGGCAATAATAAATTTAGTGCTTTAGTAAATATGTCACTACCTAATCACACTGCATCATATATGTTGGAGTAATGTTAGAAGTACTTTGGGTGTGGGTGCTTATGCAGAGATTCCCACTTCTACCTTTCAATGCATTTCACATCCAGGGAGCAATGTCCTGGCACTGCCTCCCTGAATAACGCCATGATGGTGTCCTCCTCTGTTTGCTGTGTGCTTCTTCTGCCTTTAGATTTTCTGGTAAATCACACCTCGTCCCTTGCTGAACAAGCCTTTAAATTCTGTTCTGGGAATCAGGAAACTCTGCAGCTCCCACATGGATGTGCTGCAGCACATACCTTGTGTGCTCACTGTGTGCACTTGGACTGTAACTCTGTGTGGGTTTACTTGTCTCACTTCACAGGGGAGCACTATTGCTCTTTCCCTTTGACTCGGACACATGTGCATCTCACCTCATCAAATTTTCTCTTTCCTGTTGACCACAAATTCCTTTGATGAAAATTTTGATTCCATCAGGGAAACAATAGCAATAGTTTGCTTGTATCTCTGGCACAATGTAGGCAGATCATAAACAAGAATACCAAATGCAGTCTGTTTAAAAATGATGTGTGGTATTGAGAATTGAACATTTCTATTCATCTGTATTGACTAGATCAACATGTGATCGATGTTAGGTGATTTTTATGAGGCTGTGTATAATTTCTGTCAATTTCCCCAAAAGTAACAAGAAAATCAGTGAAAACAAAGCTGTTCAGTGCATTTGTCATCTATTCCATTTGATGCTACTAACAGATGTGTTTCATACAAGCCTCATTCTTTTGAATGTGTTAGGACTGACTTTGTCTTCTTGCAGGCTGTTCTGTTTCACCAGAGTGATATACCACCTCATTGCTTTTATGTTATAGATGGTCTTGCTTCATAATGCTTTTGTTAATTTTTCTCAAACTTTGCCAGGCCAAAGTTAAAGCTCACTGATCTTCCAAAGTCACCTGGAAATCTTGTGAGGACCTGTATGTTTTTCAAAATTTCAGTAAGTCTAGAAATTAGAAGCAGGATTGTTAAGGCCTTTGGTGGCTGGTAAAACACAGGAAGATATAATGGGAACACTTTTCAGGAGCAATGCCTTTGCCTTTGGAAGAATTCTGACTGTTTCAAGTGTTTATGCTACTGGACATTTGAAAACACAGTATTCACTTGTCTGTCAGACAACTGAATGAGGTACCACTGTTTCATAAGCACTTCGCTCCTGTGCATTGGATAAAATTCATACTGCAGATAGTGTTGTTATATCTTTGTCAAAGTTCTGACTAACCACCCTTTTCCAGAAGGAATTATTACAGGGAAAGCCAGATGTTACCACTCCTCATGTTGTCTGTTTTTCAATTCCTTGTCCAGTAGATTCTGGTTCCTTTAAACTTTTCAGGGAAGTTGCAATGGAGGATGAGGGAAACAAAGAAGTAAAAGAGGATAGTAAGGAAAGAGTAGTCTTGTGAGAAGATAATAACTTTTTGACTATTATGCATGGATACCTTACCTATACATCTGACTGGTTTGAAATAATATAATGGATATACAGAAGCAAAGCAATCACATTGCAAAAGCTGGAAAATGTTGAGACACAAGTCACATGAGATAACATCTACAGGAAGAGAAAGGAAAAGCCCTCTATGAATTTCTGAATTAATGTGTTTTTCAGATAAAAATACTGGTATTTTTAGTAGAATTGAAACATTTTATCATATTACATATGTGACTATAAGTTAAAAACAAAGTAGTTTAAACAGCTCCCTCCAATTTTTCAGCTGCTGATACTGTATTTCTCTTAAAGGACTATTTAAGTTATTTTCAAATGATGAGATAAGGGAAAGAAACTATAGCTATTTTCCACCAAGGTTTGATGATTCTGTTGAAGAAATCAGGCGGTGACACGTGGAAAGAGAGCCCTGTATACAAATAAATCATTCTTGACATATCCCTTAGGCAGTTGGCTTTCTTATGCTATGCAGTGCACTGGGACGTACTATTATTATTTCCCATGTGATTATATGTGTGCATATGCTGTCACTTTCCATTTCTGGAATAAGCTGTTTGAGCTAGATTTTTTAAATCTTCCCTCTTTATTCATCAATGAAAAGCCAGTTTGATGCAAATGAAGGCTTTACTGAATTTCATTAACAAGGAAAAAAAGTATTTCTCTCCTCTGTTCCATCTCCAGTTGTACAGCTAAGGCAAGTCAACAGCCTCCAAGGTGTTGCCTTAGATGCTGGAAGTGGTGTGAAGTAAAATGAAAATGGTGTAGCTTTAGCTGTCCATCTCCCATTTGAGTCCATCATCCAGTTTGAGTGTGTTGGGTGGAAACAGCTAGCACTGAAACCCAAAGGAGCTGTGTGAGTATGCATTATCTCACCACACACAGACCTAAGGAAAGATACCTTGGCATGAAGCAGTGGGAAAGATAATTGTCTTTCGTAAATCTCTGCATGATGCCCTGTGCAATTTTCAGGGTGATTTTGTTTGTGGCTTTCTGTCCTTCCATCTCTTCTGCTTAGAGCCTGGTAAGATAATGATGTTTTCACTGCATTAAATCAGGACTAAGGCCTCTGTGACTTCTGGTCACAATCATATCTGGTTTATCCTGGAGGGAAGAAGAGTCTGGTTACATTTGTTTGTTTATGAATGCTGTTCTGTCATATTGCTTTTGACAATTATAATTTCTCACTGGCTTTAGGTGCTTTTTGTAGGGGGACTAAACACTAAACAAGTGTTTAGCATCCTTGTCAATATAGGGAATATAACATGTTCAGTGTTTTGCAAAACTATTACGGATTGTTCTGTGGCAGATTGATTATTCTAGTAAATATTACTGGAAGTTTTACTAATGAAAATGGATCATTTTGTCTGTCACTGGGTTTTTCAAGATTTGTGTTGCTGTGGAAAAGCATAGAGATTGCACAGGTTGGCTACAGTGAGAGAGGAGCGGTTTCTTAATGCAGCAACTCTTGTTCACCCTTAGGTTGCTGTTGTTTTCCACCTCTAATCACAAAGTCGTGGGGGAAATTCAGGCATTTCAATAGCCAGCCACAGCCAAGGGCTTATCAGACTAAGCCATATGTGATACTGGCCTATGGCACTCCTGCTTTGTTGTGGACCCATCATTTTCCCCTTCCACTTTGCTCCCTTTGCAGTTTTGCCAGAAAGCTTTGTGCAGCTGTGCTGTGAATTGGTTTTGGGAATTAATGACTTAAGAAGTGTGTGAGCTGGGAAAATTTAAGTAAGAAAAACAGTGTTTCTGATGAAAACAAAGACAAATTCAAAGTATCTTCTTCTGAGGAACCTTATGTTGTATGTGAAGAGAATGAGTGATTCCTTGATAATTCTCTTTTCTGTACAGAGGGAAGTGGCTGGATATTAACTGGTGTCCACGTGTTTTCTAAAACAGCAGGGGAGCCCTAAGTATGAATTGCCTTGCTTTGTGACTGTAAATATGGATTTTTTTTTTAACAAGCTTTCCTCTGTTCACAAAATATGTAGCATCCTGTGTCTTGTGCAAACCAAGTTGCTACCTGAACACAAATGGGGTCTTTTTCTTGCATTTATTCATTTTACCTTCAGTGGTTCAGTGGTGCCTGCTCTCTCTGTGCTTTTTTAGAGGAAATAATGTAACCTAAAGCTACTTTGTGTTTCTCCTTTAGCAGCTCCTCATGCCTGAGACTTCTGAGATTCCTTGTCCCTTGGCTCTTGTGATGGCTTTTGCCGCTCGTAATTAACAGTCTCTGTGCTTTGGCTGCAGCTGCTTCAGAGCCTGCTCACTGAGCCGGTGCTTTGGGCAAAGGGGAAGTGAGAAGCCACAGCCTGAGGGGTTTGCCTTCAAAAAGCACCTAGCACTTGGTTGGTGACTTCAATCAAGTTTATTTCAAAGTATCTCTGACTAGCTGTGCAGGCAGTGTGAGTTATCGTGCTGTCAAATGTGCATGCTGGATCCGGCTCAGACCTCAGAAGGTTATTTCAGCCTTCTATTATTAAAGTGTTTAAAAATAAACTGTGGCTTTCAGCTGCTGTCCAAGGTGAGGGGATGGTCAATGCGCCCTTCCCTGCTGGAAGCACAGCTGAGAGCCAGCAGATTCAGCTCTTCCCACATACTCAGAAGGAGGTGAAAAAAACTTCAGCTTCTTGTCCCTTTTCTTCCCCATATACAATATGAGAATTTTTTGCATGTTATGATATATATCTGTTGCTAGGAAGTAAGACTGCTTTTGACTCTGGGCTGTAGAGGGTACATAGGAACTACCTAATACCTGAAATTATGGGTCAATATACTTTGATAACTTCAGATCAGCCACCAGCATTTCTTCTCTTTGCTTTCTCCTTTTTTAACTGTGGGATCTGTCTTAGAACAATAGAGGCATAGAGAGAAAGTTGTTTCATATCGAAAAGGATACTGTTTTAGGATTGAAAATATTATATTGGAACATACAGAAGGAGTTTATTTGGAGTGAGAAATATGCCTGTATGCATGTCTATACAGAGATGGTAATTTGAAATGATTTAGTTTGAGATGGTATACATACTGTCACTTCAAATACATGTTATAAATTTTACACAGAGGGTATGGGGAAAGAATGGAGACATAACTTTCTAATCCTTGTGATTGTGTGCATGTCAATGCCTTAATGAATAATTTAGAAGAAAATATTCAAGGCCAAAGCCTTCTAAACAGAAAGGTGATTTTATGGCTAGTCTCAAGCATGTGCCTTAAGAGACTATTGCAGAGATGTATGTTTTCTGTAACACATTATTTCATAGTTTGTTTCATAATGAGTATAGCAAGTCAACTGGAGTATGAAATTATGTAAAGCAACCATTTCAATACCAAAAAGGAAATGTAATCAAAGCAAGTATTCAAATGTCTTCCTTTTTTCCTTGTTTACATGACAAATGGAACAATAGTTAAATGATATATCCAAAATAGAGTCCAGTAGAATTGAAATTGTGCAAAAACCATCTGTTGTCTTTTGAAATCCTTTCCTAGTGGTATCTTATAAGTAACCTTCATATTCAATGGCAAAAACACTTCCCTGCCTCCTTTTAATTGTTTCTTTCACTTCTTTTGCCCATCTAACATCTTCAGTTTCAGCCCCTTAGTCAAATGGATGTTCTCAGAGTGGCAACATCCTGACTTCCATGGTCTCTAGTGTAAGGGATTCTGGCTGGTGTCATGCCCATGTTGTTCCTGTGGTGTGAAGCACCTACTGTAAAGTGCAAACCTTACTGCTAAATTATCTTACTTAACCATAGTAACGTACTCTGAGGGCCAGATACTGACACATCATGGGCAATCCTGTGGGTGTTCTGTGGGCTGAAGTGTGCCTCACCTCCTGTGTACTTGTCTCATGGGCTGTGCTTTTCACTACCCGAGCTGCTGACTGCTCATTGCACGAACTTTCAAAATGACAGTCCTGGACTTGTACTGATAGTTACACCCTCTGGCTCTGTGGCAGTGCCCCTTTTGCTGCAATTTTCCTTGCTGCTAGCTTCTCTGACCTGCTTTTAACTCTTCACAGCTCCTTGACTGTCAACAATCCCAATGTTTCATTGACATGACCTTCAAGGGGAGTACAGTTCTGGAGAGGACTGTATAAAACAACGGGTTTTGTTGAATGTTAGGAGAATAGTTATTGTTTCCCTCTCCTCTATTCTCCTCCCCCACCATATTTTAAGAGGGAGGTGACTGAAGGTGAGAAAAAATTGCCTGTAGCAACAAATAAATTTGCCCTTTTGACTTGCAGAGGTGGAAAATAATGAGAATGTTCAGGGAGGGCTTTGTCATGATCATCTTCTGAGCTTTGAACAGTGAATATAGAGATTCTCAGCCCTCTTACTGAGTGCTGGCAGATGAAACAAGGAGAGGAACGCTGGTTTACGTTATAACATGCTTGATGGAATTCTTCCTTTGGCTTCCTGCTGCTTTTGGTGGTCAGTCAGAAATGCCATCTTCAACCCCACGAACCCTGAGAAAGGTAATAATAAGTAGACCAATGAAGCACGCTGCAAATCTCATAGCTCTTTATGTGAAATTTGAGCTGAACATTCTGATCTTTGTTCATTTAGCATGCTTGAAGAGCCTTTGTGGTGTATAATGTCTCAAGGGCAAGCACAATTTGATTACTTTTTGATCTGCAAAAAGAAGGCACCTGATTTTCTTATGTCTAATTAATTACTGTTAAATACTTGTAAGCATGTGGACAGAGACCATACAAGGGAGGTAAAGATAAGCCTTCTTGGAGAAGGAAAAAAAATCATGGAATTACAAATGTATGGGAACTTCACTTTACAGTTGAAATGAAAATTAATTCCACTGAAGAACTTTTCATTATCAGAAAGCAAATTTAAAAGTCAAACCAAACAACGTTGCACTACTGCTGTAGGAAAATACTTCCCTAAATTGAAGTTGCTTCTAGGTGTCTACAGCGTATTGATAATTAATCCCTATTTGGTATGTGAAAGGCAAAAAATGAAAGTTGTAGCAGTTCAATTCACATGTAAACCTGCCTGTTAGGACTCAGGAAGTTTTTTAACATTATCTGTGTGATGTCTAGGGATGAAGGACGAGGAGAGTAAGGCAACTAACTACATTAAGAATTCTGAGAACTCCCTAGGCGTTTGTTCATGAGTCAGACATCCTTTCCCCTTGGGAGGCTTACTGGTGGAATCAAATGAGAGAACAGAGTGCCTGCTTTCTTTTGTACTCTTCTGAAGCAGTAGGGAAAGGAGTTAATCAGGTACTGAATTTTTGCTTTGATTTTCCTCTTTAACCAAGGAGCATATATTAGTTTTTTGTTTTTCCTTGCTTTGTCTTGTATTCATAATTCCATAAGAAGATGCAGTCTCTATAAATAAATAAATACATAAAAAGGAAAGTATTACAGATACTTTTTAATTATATGAAAACCATATTTATTTGTTAGAGAATGAAGTTAAATTATGGCTTCAAAGGCTGTCAATTTTTTGATTTTTACTTGAATTTCATTAATTTAAATGCTACTAATTCCTAATTGCTAATAATTTCTAAGCTTTGAAGATTTAAAGAGCTATCTACAGTGCAATTTTTTTTACTTCTTTTGAACTTCCATTATTATTTTTTCTTTTTCATGTGTTCCAGAACAAAAAAGAGAACATAGAGGGTAAAGAGGCATCTGCCAGACAACAAGTCAAAGTTTTCTCTTCATATGCTGAAAACCTAGAGGTATAAATAGATGCATTTATCAGCAATTCTAAATATCAGCAATTTGAAAAAATGAGCTTTCAGTCCACAGGGACATTGTTTCAGTTAATGCTTGCACTCAGTGGTTATAAATCTGCTTGTGTTAGTTTATACCTGTTGCTATTTCTTACACAGGAAAAGTTCACCAAGCAACAAAATAATTATCCCCCTGTTGTGGGTGTATTAAAGTGGTTACTCTCTTCTAGTCGTCTGTTTATTTTTGCAGTTGTTACATGCATATTAAGTCCTGAAACAAGAAATGCAAAATATATGACAGTAACATATACCTAACTTAGGAAAACGTAGTAATGATTGCACATCTAGGAAACAGAAAGTTGGCTGTGAATATTATTGACTCATTTATCAGATATTTTGAAGGGGAATATTAACACTGGCCTCTGTGTATCCTGGCTGTGTATATGTATTTTGTGAAACAAGTTCATAAAAACATTCAAGAGTGCATTTTTTATAGAGCTCGAGTATTATGGTACATTTCTTTTCTAAATTATTTTTTCCATGATACTTTAGTAGCTTATTTTTAGATACAATAATTGTAATAGAAGCTATGTAGCATTGTATATTTTCAAAACATTGATACAATGGAGAAAACATGAAGAATCTTTTTGAAAAAGAAAGTGGATTTTTTTTTTCCTCATAAAAGAAATTGTGTGGTCTATATTTTTCTTATGCTTGAATTCAGTGGCCCACTTTGGGAACATGAAGGAGAATTAGGCTTTGTTAGTAGTTCTGTAGTCAGAGTGGGAAGTAGACAGATAAGACTTGATTTGGGTAAACCAGAATGTGTGTGATGGCAGTTTTAGTGAATTAGAGGCATTCTTCTGAAAATTGATATAAGTGACGGGTGAGGATACTACACCTGGCTGTGCAGCATGGGATGGGAGGGAAACTGCCTCTCTGACCTCCTGTTAATAAACTCATTTCACCTTGCTAATTGTGAGTTTCTCAATTTTTAAAATGAAGATGCAAAAGAGGTGTGCTGTGATGGTTTGCTAATACTTGTGAAAGGGTTTGTGACGTTGCAGTCACTCTTGCTCTCAGCAGCTCTCGGTGCTTCTGAAGAACACACTCTCAGCCCTGAAGTCTTATGAAAGGTTTCATGTGAGTGTGTGTGTTAAGACACCTTTGAATTTCCAATGAAGTGATCTCTGAAAATCCAGTCTTGTTGGTAGGTCTCTGGGAAGGCCTTCATAACTCTTGTTCTCTGAGTCATGATGTCTAGCTTGAACAGTAGCCAAGAAATCCAGGTTTGCCCCTGTTAAATAGTTTTGCTAGTGTAACAGGAAATGGCACTGGTCTCCAGGGTTATAAACACTCTTTAAACATACTGTAGCAAAGATACTTTTCTCCTAAACTTTCCTGTGCACTGTTTCTCTAGAGCAAAATATTTCTCAATTTGTATTTAAAATAAGAAGGTTTGTTCATTGTATTGCATTGTTGTTCCAAGATAGAGGTTAATTTGTAGATTGCACTCAATGCAATCTTATTAATAACTGATTGTTTCTCTACCCTAGGTTGTATGACTGCTTTTAAACAAAAAGAATTGGCCAGTCATTCAATCAAATGGAGTGTATCTTAAGATCAAATTAAGATGTCACATTTTGTTTCCTGATGAAATTGCAATGTCATTCTCTTGCTAAAAATTTCTTCTGATCTGGCTTTAACAATACATTGGGAAAAAGTATTTTTAAACCTGCTCTTATATTACAGTTTCCTTTAATGCCTAACTTAGCAGAAATTTCTTGGGACATAATTTTATAGCTACTGTATAGCTATAGTGTGAGATGCAACAAGCAGAAAATCTCCTGTGATGTTTCAGGATCTGAGGCAAACATTTTGATTTGAAATTAAAAAAAAAAAAAAATTAAAGGACTTCCAAAGATATTTGAAGAATGTGGTGCAGTTTGGTCATAACAAAATTATTTCATGAGGTAAAATAATCTCACTGATTTTTTTAATGAAATTGTACAAGTCTGTAAGCATTTTGAATTTTCTCTCCAATATAAAATCTCGTATTCAGTGTTTCAGACTCTCCTCATGTTATGTAAGTTTTACATCTGTACTCTCCCTCTCCTGAAAACTAGGGTAACTGAAGCCCAAGAGTTCTAAGTGCAACTGCTGTCCCTATCAGTCTGTTGTCTTAAGAAATCTACTCTTTGAAGGTTATTTCAATGATGTTTGTATCCCAAGTGCATTAGAAGTCAAGATGGGAGACATTTTCTCAAATGTTGGTGTGCACAGAGTTGTTCAGACCTCCTTCCATAGTTGTTGATCTCCTTCCATAATCCACAGTCAAACCTCCACTCTCATGCCCTGTGGCTCTCTTCTAAAGGAGACCTCTTCATGGGGCAGATGAATAGTAACTTAGAAATGTCCCACTCTCTCTGTTGACTATAAAAAGATGCTAGAAGGTAGGAATTCTGTGCAAACTCATTGTAAATGTCAGAGAATATCTATTTTCTGGAGCCCCAGTGAGCTTAAGGAGAGCATGGACCTTAAAATTCCCCAGGTATGACAGCTCTGAATAAGGAGAACTTGTATGTTTCCTAGAAAATTATGAAGACACAACAAGGGGGCAGCTGGTAATTTTGTGCACCTTCAAGCTCAGAGGACAGATAGGGAAATCCATTTATATCATAGCTTTGATAATTTTGAGGACTGTAAGTCACATGGTCGCATGTGACTATTACCTCTGAATTTGGCCTTGTTAACCTAGGAACCTGAGAAAGGTAGAGGGTTTTAGCTAGGAAGGAATTGGCACATAGATGCCAATTTAGAAAAATTGGCAAGTGCTAGATTTTCAATGCAAGCTTATTTTCCACTAACTTTGATGAGATTTATTATTTCTACAATAGCAGGAACTTACAAGATGTTAGAAAACATCCTTTAAGAACACTTTTTTGAGATAACTTGTAGCCTGGTTAAGGATTTCGTAACATTCGCCATTCAAAGGTGGTTTGTGCATGGACATTTTAAATACAGTAATTGTTAATAGCAGCTGTGTAGCACTTTATGTTTTCAAAGCACATTTTCATAGTATTATATGTGGTTTCAACTGCCCTATCTCAGCACTTAAGAAACATACATCAAAGAGTTTTAAATCCTGCCAATCCTACAAGCTCTGTTTCCCCCTTTCTACATAATTAAGTTAATCTTTCAAGGCAAGTTGACACATGTAGTCAATTGGTTACAGGGATTTTTAAGATCGTATTTTGTATTCTTCTAACAGGCGAGTAACTATGGTGAAATCTAACTTGGGAAATTTTCAGCTTGCACTGACAATTCTTCATTATTAAATTCAAAGGGCATATATGCTGATTGATTTCTGATTAAATCTGTGTCTTCTGGTATGCTGTGTGTAGTTTATCTAGACAGTTTCTTTTACAGTCAAATATTAAGAGGGAATAATTCACTATGTTATGTACAATTATTTGAAATAAGTGTTTTGATCAGTAATATTTCCAGGATATCAGACACTGGCAATGTAAGCTGCAATAAAGTGTTCATTATAGTTCATATTGTTATAATTTGCCTCCTATTTAGCTGCTTTCATGCATTATTAGTAGCTGTGAAATTCATAGGCAGCTAGAGAAACAAGAAGCTACCTAGTGTGGAGCTGCATTTAGTGACTGCTGGCATCTTGACTGATGTGCTGTTATGCTGAAAACATGGTATAAACAGTTTACTGATGAAGGAAGAATCTTTAATTGGGAGTTTGACCAAGGTCAAGTAGATATTAAGGAGGAGGTCATGGACACAAAATTGTTTCACCAATAAATAGCCTGATAATCTGCAGAATGAAATCAGGTACTTTGCAAGATTGATGGCCAAAAGGAAGAATGTAGTAGGGGGCTACAAGATAAAAGATTTAATATCATCACAGTGAGCTGATGGTGGGTCAGATGCTGCTCCTGACACACCACATTGAATCTGGACTTCTGAAATTGCTGAAGCAGCCTGGGTTTCTGTTGCCCTTGTTTTTCACTATTGCATAGCTATTTCTGCTCAGTAGTTTCTGGAGCACATGTAGCTATCTGTGTTTATCACCACTTCTTCCTGCATCCTTGTAGGAGAAGCATCCAAGGGAGGAGAGGCAGGGAAGGTGAGAGAACTGGGACCTCCCAGTAGGGACTAGGACCTTACACCCAGGACTGTTTGCTGCCCTCTGGCTTGCTGAACCACCATGAGCAAGCCTTTCCAGCTGGCACCAGGGGCCCAGCTATGATGAAGAACTGCAGATACAGGGCTGTTACATCCAGTGGAATTAGTCCAGGCTTGCAGTAACTCAAGTGGCCTGTTGTTGACAATGGCACGGCTGTTGTTGCTATGAGAAACCAACTACAGACTGGCAAAAGAGAAAGACTGCAGATTGAATGTTTATGGCATGTTTACCTTTTCATTAGGAAAGCAAACAAATTAATTGCCTATTGCACAGTCAGGTTAAAGAGAAGATGATTTTTTAACGTTCCTGGTGAAAGTACAGTCTCTCTTTAGAAGTACTTTAAAACCATCCTGAATAGAGAACCTAGCATGCTGTGGAAGTTACAGAGCAGCCGATAGCAATGTCATATTTTCAGTTATGTACATTTGCCAGGGAGAAATCCTGTCTTCTAAAGAGCAGCCCTTCTCTCTGTCCTTTGTTACCAAGTGTACGAGAGCAATTTCCAAAACTGTTACACTGACAAGGAAACACTTATTCAGTGTTTTCCAATTATGGAAATTGTGATCAGCTCCTTCCTCATGGATTTTCAGTGTTAATTCACCACCTGCAGACATGCATGTGCAATACTGAAAGTGTCTGATCTCATCTACACACAGTTAGTGGTCTGAGTCTAAACTACACATCTAAACCCAGTCTTCCTGTGGGAGGTGGTTGATGTTTATGGAAAGCTTGGTTTTGATGGTGGCACAAGCGACTGCCAAAACAAAAGTGAAGGATTAACTATGTTAAATGGGTACTAGTGATCAGAATATATATTGTGTCCATGCCCCATTTTTCCTTAAACAGGCTATCTACTTGAGGAATCAGGTTACTTCTCCCAGGGGTAAAACTGTAAATATTCATCTGACTGAAGGTCAGCTCTGAGAAAATGAATTACAGTTATTTGTGGTGTGCTTCTACACTGCTGGGCTAGGAACAGCTCATTTAAAGGAACCCTCCAGTTCCCACTTGTTGACATGCTCGTTCAGGTAAACTGGCTCCTATTTTAATGTTTCATTCCAATATGTAGTGTTGCTTTTGGAAATCCTGATGGGTTCTTCCTTTTTCCTTACTTCTTCCTGAGTCTACCAGGTTGAGAAGATAAACTTTTGAAGACTGGGATGTATTTCATCTTTCTGTGATTGTAAGAAAATCTCTGTTACAGTAGTCAAAACATGAAATGGGTTATTACCTTTTCTTGGTTGTTACGTTTTCTTAATTTCTTAGAATTTTCTCCTTAGTCAGAATGAAAATCAAAAATATGTTAGAACTGCACAGAATATTCAAACACACACAAGAGCACTTACACAGCCAGAACAGGAAGACATTCAGAAAATTTAAACCTTTGCCTCACCATGTTTTTATCTGATTTAGATTAGTGATTTAGTAGTGATTTAGACCAACTGTCCAAATTACATGTATCTGAGAAACAGGAAATTCTAAAGAAGTGCTCCTTCAGTGCTGCATGGTGGCAGCAAGCCTCTGAAATAAATTGCCCTATTTGCAGGTAACTTACAAAAAGTAAATAAGAGAACATTGAATTGAAAAAAATGTTTTATTTTTCTGTATCAAGTATGTGAGCCTTCCTCTTACTCCTAACTTGGGAATTCCTCCTGTCTCCTCTGTGAGCTAGTTAGCCCACATATGATAGCAGCTCTCAAGTCTAGCCTCAGGTTTAGAGTAAATTCATGCTGAAGATCAAAACAAGGCCTCTAATCAGCCTTTAATTCAAAACATTTCTGCTGGCATTTCATCAAGTTCTGTTGCATCTAAGATAAGAATATCAACAGAGGTTGAATAAGGCTGTGTTTATTTTTTCATTTGTACTGAGCTACATTATGTGGCATAATCACTAGCACTATTCTTAGAAATTAGGACTCACTTTATGAAAATAATATTTGGAAATAGCATCAACTGTTTGTCTCCTATAAGTCATTTCAACAAGTAATCTTTAAAAAGGCAGTATCATAGTCTTAAAAGTGCCTTGGGGATGGATGGGTAAGTTTTGTTTTACTGGTGTTTTCTGTTGCACCAACCTATCCACTCATGCCTGATTTACAGTGACAATTAAGTACTTTATAATTGGCTGGTTTGGTTTGAAAAGATTCCAGTGGTGATGCATACATATCATCCAGATTTAGTTCAGTAAACACTTTTACAGTGCCATTACCTTAGTGGAGATATTTAATGGGACTTGGGAGATTTGGAGCTTTCCCACATACCCTGTCACCATTCTGAACTTCATTCCAACTTTACCTCCGAGTTAAATGTGTATGAGAATAATAATTAATGATTCATAGATCAGCATCTTGCTGTATTTCTGCATATCTTACAAGGCTGTACAGACTATATTTGTTGGGTACATTGAAATCACATGAATTTTTCCAGATTTATTTGGAGTAAAAGAAAGATCTTAAAGTCCCTGTTCTAAGCAGTGGATATCAGGTTTGTTTTATGGCTTCTCTATAACCTTATTGCACCTCATAGCTGCAGACCAGCACAGCAGCAGTCTGTGCAGTCTGTTGAGCGAGCTTATGCACACGCGGGCACTCGGAGTCAGCGTCACATTACCGAAGTCAATGTGCTTATTTCTGTCTGAGCCAGACTCTTAAGCACGTGCCTCATGGAAAACTCTGAATTGCACAGTCAGTCTCAGCTGGTCTGACATTGTCAGGCTAGGTTACTTTTTTTGGCTTACTCTCTCATTTCGCCAGTTCTGTGAGATTTGATTTATTTCTGTTCTCCATTCCAACAGCATGAAACTTCATTGTGTTGTACTAAATTATTTTGTTATTACACCAGGGCCGCTGCATTTGTAATCAGGTCTTGTATGGTGATGATCAGGCACTGAAGGACTACAAGCCTGAATCAGCTTATATTTTTAGGTGAGTGTCATTGATACTGGGAGCATTACAGGCAGCCTGGATTTAAAAGAAATGATGGAAGGATGTCCTTGCCTGTGCATGCTGTTGCTGTGCTATAACGTGGATGTACGTATACCACACTAAGTCTCACCTAATGGCCTACTGCCTCCCTGGTGTGCCTTGTAAATGCACATTCAACTGGTAAAAGTTCTTTTGCTCTGGCATGGGACTTACCATATTGCCTTCTATGTTTCTTCAAAGGCCCAAGTTTTCAAATGGGCTGTTTCTGATGTCTGTGTGCATCTGTTCACAAATGGAAGTTGACCCTATATTGCACGAGCCAATTTTATACTTTGGCATTTCTGCAGCCAAGAAACCACTAAAATGTTTTAATATCTGGCTCTACACAGAATTTGGCTGATTTTACTTGGAAGTTTTCCACCTACCTTATATTCTTTCCTTGGAAAGTGTAAGAATTTCACAGTCAAACCAGTTATAGCAATGTCACGCCTTGGCCTCTTTAGCCTCTTGCAATGTGCATATTTCAGTAACAGAGAACAGCAGAAAACAAATAGAGTCATATCTTCAGACATTACTATTATCAGATTAAGTAAGATAAAATAAAAAACACTTTAATTCAACCAGTATGGGTAGTGACTTTATATTTTCCTGTTCTGGTTGTCCAATATGGCCATGGATTTGTGGCAGTGGATAAGGTAAGTTGTCAGTTCATCTAGAGTGGGCTCAGGTATCAAGTGCACAAAAACCTTTCCAGGCTTCTTCATTCTCAGTGTCTAACATTTGAGTAATTGGCTTGTTAGCCAGCAGTAGATAGAAAGGGATTAGACATTTGAGTGCTTTTTCTGCTCATATCTTGCATAATTTTTCACACATTTGAAATAAATTGTTAATATGAAGTTTTGAAACATACATTTTCACACTTCATATCTGAAGTATTATATGACTTGATAACATTTGGTAGCTAAAATGTTGATGAAATTAGTATATGTGACATAGGAAATAAAACTTCCTTTATTTTTAAATGTAGATCTATACTCAGTGACCAAAACTCCATCTTTGCTGTCCTGACATGTATTTCAGTTGGGGTCATAACACTTTTTCCAAAATTTTCCAAAAATGCTTTCATAACCTGTTCCATATTGGAAGTCTGTTAACAGAAGCAGTATTTCTTGCTTCTCAAGCTCTTGCTTTTAGCTTTTAAAATATTTTCCCAGTCTACATTGTGCATCTCTTCCCCAGGATGCCTATTGATAGTGAGATTCAGCTGAAATTTTATGGCTGAAATCTAAAAGAAAAACCAAACCAAAACTCCCCTTCCTCCATCCAATGAATAACTATCTGCTCTTTGCACCTCAGTTATCTGTACCTGAAGGATTAGCTGTTTCCTACTCATTTATTTTATGAATAAACTACAGTGAACTTATGAAAAAGAGAGGCCCCACAGTAAGGAAGCTTGTGTAATGGCCACGTTCAACAAACCTTCTTAATCTTGGTAGCGATTTATCCTCATGTAACACAGAGAATTTTCTGAGTCCCAGGAACTTTTTACAGATTGGGCCAAAAGAAAAAGCTGTATCTGTAATGTGGGTAACAGTGAGAGCTGCATTAGCACATTGTATAATCAAAGAAACAGATGAAATGTTAATCGAGAGAAAAAAAAATTACAAAAGCTGCGACAGCATAAAACCCATGCAGAAATGAAGATGAAAGCCTGAATTTCAGTTGAAACAAAGTGAAAAACTGATATTTCCATCAGGTTTACTTTCCATAAAGCTTTGGCAGATTCCCACATTCACATGCTTGCTACAGGCAGCCTGGGCAAACAGCCCTCGCCAGACCAGTCCTGTGTTCTGCTTATCTCTCCCTCTAGTGGGTATCCCCAGTTTCCACTGCAGGAGGTGCTCAGCGTTTCATTGGTTGAGCCAAAATAGCCTACATATATTTTGTTCTGTTTGAGTTCCAGATAGCTTATTTTTTTTTCTTCAGTAGAAATAGTATTGGTGCCAGCTGTGCAAAATGGAAAATAAAAACCCCAAACCCATACAAAAAGCTCACTTTTGCTTTGTCTGATCTCTTCTGGTGTGAAGTTCTTGTCTTGAGTGAGTGCCTGGCCAGGCCATTTGTCTGAAGGCCAGTTTTTGTTCTGGACTGGCAGTATAGTATTTTTGTAAGCTCCCCCCTGCTATCACTGCAGCTGCACCTGGCAAGAGGAAACAACCCACAATCTAAAAAGCTCATCAGAACAATAATGTCTGCTTCTTTTTTGACAGGTTAATTAATTGCATGCGATTATATTTTGTGTGTGGTTTTGGATGGTTTTTATACTTCTCTCTCTCACGTGTTTCCCAGTGGGATTTGAAAAGGCTGGTGCATTGTCTGCCTGTCTGTCACTTCAGATGGTGCTTGATGCAGAAAGAAGGGATGGAGAGGAGAAGAATGAGAAAGATTATGTTGGGGCATTACAGTTAGAAAATCTTACTCATTGAGAATTGGGATAAAATAATGGTTATAGCTGACTGGAAAACAAAACTTTTTTTTTTTTTTTTTTTTTTTTTTTTTTTTTTTTTTTTTGTGGGTCACCTCTTTTGTTGGAGGGTGAGGCAGGGGAGAGAAGAAATTAAATTCTCTCCTGAAGAGACTGGAATCCCCAATGAAAATTTCTTGAGCAGTTCTTGTCTTAATAACAGCAGCTTTTCACCTCTTGGATTACCTTATTCTAGAAATTGAAGTAGCAGTGTGAAAATGATGTGCTGGAACTAAGGGAGTTGACCAGACATTATGATTTTTCAAATTGGAACATTTCCAGATATTGTATAACAGTTCTTTATGTCCTCCCACCCAGAAATATATTGAGACTTATGGGAGGAAGAAGTTTGACAGTTTTTCAGTGTTCTTGAAAGATCCACTGCCACAGAAAGTTTTAAAATGTTTAAGTGCCTTATTCATCATTAAGACTGTATCAATGTCCACATTCAGCGTAAAGAAAGATATTGCTAGAGGAGTGTTACTCATGTCTGTAGGTTTGGAGGGCATCTACTGTATTGCTTGAGACAGAAGCTTTGTCTCCGCACAAGAACTTGGCAGTGAAAGACCCTGCATGCCATGCAGTGTGCTGTCCTTCCAAACCTTCTCAGTAAGCTGGGAATGTACTGGAATTGCTAATGGCTCTTATTGGGCACTGTTCTCATGTCCACTCTGTGTGGCACTGACACAGAAATTGAGGGTTCAGAATCACATGAATGAAGGTGAAGGTCCAAGAGGAAAACATAGAACCAAAGCACAATGACTTATCCGAACAGCCTCACTTATAACTGGATGTCATTCACAGTTTAGGAATTTTTCATTTCTAGCTGAAATGAATGCAGTGAAAGAGAAGTGAGAGGCCTGAAGTTCTGGGAAGCAACCAGACTTCATAGATGTGGGAGACAGGTTATTTTTATCTGAACTTTGATGATTTTTATTTCTGTTCTATATGAGGAAGCTAGAAATAGTCCTTTTTTTGGTACTGGGACAGTCTATAATAGTGTTGTGGCCTGAGAGCTGCCTGCTCTTGCCATGGTGGGATGGAATTGAACTCAGGATCAGGAAGCTGTAGGCACATGGGATTCAAAACCCAAGCCCATACAGTAGAAGTGGTATCATGGATCTTTATGGACTACTTGAGCTGGGGAGGATGAAAAATGTTTGGTATAGGTGACTGTCTTTACTGATTTAGAAAGTAACTTCTCTTTTCATTGTTTTCCTCTTGAGAAGAGAAGGACTGGGTTCACAGATGGGGGTCACTACTGCTACTGGGAAATCAGATGAATGTATTTATTGCAGTGCTAAAAATTCCCTTTGACACAAAATTCTTCCATTTGTTGGATGGAGATGCTACTCTTAAGCTTGGTACCTTGCTCACCTGGCACCAGAGCCCCTCTGTCTCTCCCCAGGAGCCAAATTCATAATTGCACTGAGTGACATGCACAAGAGCAGCCTGATGTAAAACTGCAGGTCAAACACAGTGATATATAAATAACCTGTACTGAAAATATAGTTATAAACAGAATACTTGGTAAGTCTTGCCCACAAAGTCTTGAACGATTTTGTTTTGAGCTATTTATCTGTTGTGGGCAGGGGAAATACCTGATTAGCTGGAAGAACATTTGTATTATAGCATCTCCTTTAGCAAAGGAAAAATCAGAGTTCTTCCTGAAATGGAATACTTTCTGCTATGTGCTGCAAACTAGAAAGAATGCTTGGATGCATTTAAGTTTTCTTCTGTTTTCCCCTGTCTTCCTGGTTTGTTACATACAGTCTATTAATGTGACTCTGCTCTTGCTTGGGAAAGTAATCCTGAACACTGCAAGTGATCAGCTTTTATTAAACTATTTTAATGATCATCATCTGTCCAAGCAGTTTCAGTCCAAAAACAACCCCCCCTCTCACCCCTCCTGAGAAACCCCACAGCTGATGTTTTAATGCAGTTTTGTTATAGTTCTGAAGGGACATCTTAAGGAGCAAAGAGTCTTAATGGTCAAGAAGTGGATTTAGGAAGCTGGTAAGAACACTACCATCGTGCTAATTTTTTTGGTTTGCCTCATAAACACCACGAGTGACCAACTTCTGCTGGTATGTCACATGCATATTTCATCAGCGACAACACTTTTAATCCCATGTACAAGTAACCTGCTTTTTTTAAAAAAAGAGAAGTATGCAGGCAGATGTAACCAGTCTTGATAGGAAAGTGCCAGCAGTAAATATCCCATGTAGACCTTAAGCTGGAAATAGAAACTGTGAAATGTGCCTCAGTGCAGCATTGCGTGCCACTCCTTTTGCAGATTACATTCACAAAAGGTCTCTAGAGAGCATGATCTGCCTGGTAGTGGCAGGAGTGACAGTTCATTTTCCCATAGTCCCCTTTGTGCATAATCATCAGCAAGATCTCCAGACATGTAGAAGATCTCCTTTACTGCCTGATTTCCTACGGTTTCACCACAGAAATGCTCTCTAGAGAATTCCCTTAATGCAAAGTTTCCACTGTATGCTGCAAATGTTGCTTTTCATTGCTGTGAGAATCATTGGAAAGACACCAGCCCAGATAATAAATAAAATAAATCAAATAAAAATACCAGCCCATTTTAAAGATAACCAGTGCAGAGTTCTTTGCCTTTAGCTAGCCCAAAGCCCTAGCTGGGCTAGGTAGAAAATCATCTACCCCAGCCAACTCAGCGGCATGTTCACTCTGACACATACGTGATACAGAGTACTTCTTACTGCTGGCTGTTTTACTGTAGGTGAATTTTGGACATCTAGAACATCTAAGTTTTTTATCACATTAGGTTTATATTTCTTCCTACACTCCTTTGTGTGGAGAATGTAATTAAAAGGTCCTGGAATGGGTCCACTGTGTGTATTCCAGTATTGATTTTTTCCTAGGTAAGCTAATAATATAAGTTTAAAAATAAGTGGTGTTTGAAATTACAAGGAAAAGGATAAAGATATTTATTTTCTGAATAACTGTTATACCTGTGAAAGAGATGTGTTGTCATAAGCAGTAGACAGTAGCATTCCCTGACATTTTGGGAAGGCTTCTTCTGAAGCCTACTGGATTGGGATGAATTCTGTTGTCCATATCAGCACCTGGTTGTGAAGAAATACATATGCTATGGTGGATTGACAGGTCTGACACAGGAATTCATTCCTGGATATTCCTGAGATCACAAAGCAAGTCCTGTATAGTTCTCCTCTGCTACTAGCCAGCTTCTGCTCATCAATAACAAGCTCTTGAGTAAAGGAATATTCATCAGGATGATGCACAACGTTGCTGGTATTTGTCCTTGTGCTGATTAGTCCAGCCCTGAGTGTGAGTATTAGTGTCAGTCCCTAGGGCAAACTGGTGATGAAGTTCTAAGAGAATGTTTAAGCTAAATAACAGGAATACATTTGAAATGGTGCTATTCATGGAGTCAGTGCTAATGCTTGCAATGGCAATAGCTTAGAACATAATCTATGTATTAAATAAATGTGTAAATTGGATTTGGAAATGTTCATGGGGACTAGGGGCTGGGGGAGCCTCTTGGGTCCTTGAGTCCAATCCTCTTTTATCACAGGCCCAGTGTCATATATCCCTCTCATAAACTTGTGCAATCTTTTTCATATGCTTCTCCCAGGTTCCAGAGGAGGGCCTTGAACTATCTTTCATCTTAGTTCAAGTGTCTACTTTGAACAGAGAATGAAATCTGAATGTCACAGTTGTCTGAGTGTCCTAATAACTTGTACTGGTGGCTTTTCTCTTTCTTACATTCACTTTCTCAATTCAATTGAACTGTCACTTCTGCATTCCTGGAGACAAATGTAAATGGAATTTTAATGTATTAAAAAATTGAAGTAAGCTACATATAGTTATTTACCTATCTTTCAAAAAACATTCAACAAGATTCTGGGTAACTGGTTGACCAATGCAATTTTTTTGCACTGTGGAGCCAAACGATAGGTCTGAAAAAAGCATGTCTCTGTGAACTAGTGTTGTCTGGGGTGATATACCTGTTTCCTCAGGGTCCAGATAAGCCTAGCTGACTACAGTTGCAATGAATAATTCACTGTCTCTAAATTTAGCTTTGATCTATGTGATTATGTTGTGAACTTGAAACATACTCACATACATCAAGCACTGGAGTTTCAGCATTCTTACCCTTTACTCTTTCATAAAAACACCCTTCTGACCTGAAATTCCTCTCCAAGTGCATCACTCTTTCAGCTGTACCAGAGTGTTAAAGTGCATTGATTTAGGTATCTCAAAGATTTTTTTTTTTTTAATATTAGGACTTTTCAGAGGGTCATGTGAGATCATGGAGTTGCAAGGACACTATCCTGTGTGACCTATGAAAAGGGTAAAGATGAGATACTGCTTCTATTTATAGACTGTCCAGTGACTTAACTATAGAAAGATGTAAATATTTCTCTGAAGAGGAGCTGTTCTAATTTTATTAGAAGGTAGATTTTTTAAATTAGGGTCAGCATATATGCTCTCTTTCATTTTCCTGGACTCTAGTTGATGCAGGGGAGGAAGCCTTCATCTCAAAGTGAAACCAGGTTTGAAAGAAAAAATACCTTTCATTAGATCAGTAATTTGATCAGAAAAATCAGATGAGTTTCCAGGCACATGTGCCCTTCAGATACAAATATAAAAGTCACAGAAACTGCACAGGGAACATAGGCTGGCATAAAAATCCTGATGAGGTTGTGAGGTGAGGAGAAAAGCTACAAGACAGAGAGTGACTGGACCAGGGGACCACAGAGTGGTATCTGGAACAGAAAAAAAGATCTCTTACTTTTGGAGATGGAAAACAGGAAGGTGGTTGTGATTTATGTCAAAGGACAAGGGGTTGAAAGTCCAGAAACGTGGAGCAAGGTAGAAGGATACAGAGAGTGAGACTAACAAGCTGAGCAAGCTAACTAACTGAGCAAAGGGCCTGGGACAAGTAGCCAGGTCGCATGTGCAGTGAGGGCTGAGTCTGGGGCCTGGGAGAGCCTGGAAGAACAAAGGCACATCAGCTCTGAAAAGAGAGCTGCATATGAAAATAAAGAATGATTAGAGGTATAGGACATGGATATGCAAATAAGGTAAGAACAGGTTGCTTAGGAGAAGAGAGGAAGAAAGTCTGGTTTCCAGCAGTGAAGCTGAGGAACAGAGCTGGGGCTGAGAAAGGGAGAGGACAGGAAGAGAAAGTACCAGGGTGGGGACACACTGGAGTTGGAAATGCAGAAAGGATCAAACTGAGTGGAAAAAAAAACCAAATAAAACAAACCAAAACAAAAAACTGTACTCCCTAGAGGATTTTCAAGGCAGAACCAGGGAGTTGGAGGCTGCTGAGTCTTGGAACTTTGTGTTCTGCCATGAGTCAGTTAAACTACTCCTGCTGTTGGCTACCCTGCTAGTGCAAATGGCAGAGAGGTTTTCTCTACAGGATTCCAACTGTGACAGTTCCTGTAAGAAGTCACAGGCTGAAGTTTCTGTTTTCATGATTTGCTTTTATTATGTCTGGATTACTCCACAAAGCCTGCTCCATTGGAAGCTCAACTTTAGGACTATCCTACCAAGCAACTAAGGGTCAGGTAATGCCACAGTCTGGGTATCCTATTTCTTATGGCTTTACTTTCCCATAACTAAGTTGCAATCATGAAGCAAAGGTATCAGTTACTATCAAATTATTTTATTACTGTGGTGCAGGTATAAGAAATTAGCCCAGTGCTACTTAAACAGTGTATATGGAAGAGAAAGCTTCCATCAAAGGAGACCTGTTAATCAGCAGTTTGAGGACTCTGCACACACTTTTGAGTAGCTTCGAAATGGCTCCGTCCCTTCAGTTTTTAAGAAGCAGTTTGGTAGTTTTCATTCCAGCACTTTCAGTAGAAGTCTTTTTATGTTGTACAGGAAAGACACAGGCCTGGAAAACCAGTGAGTAATTCCAGAATGTTTTGATTAGGTTGTGACAACAAAAAGAGGTTACATGACTTGGTTAAAAGGCTTCTCTGATGAAAGCTAAGATGGGCTCTATGACAAATCTTAATGGACGTCAAGCCTCAAAATCTCTTCTAAATCCACCCAAGTGTAATTTTAAATTAGGCCATCAGACTTGTTTTCAGTGAGAGGAAATATAAATGAGCCTGAGTGCGTAAGTGAGATGGAGATGTTACAGATGAAAATGTTTCTGTAATTTTAATGGATGTGAGATTTATGTACTAGGCAAACTACATTAAAATAGATTTTTCATTAATTTATATTAAGAATGTCTCTCTTTTCTCCATTTGTCTGCATGGGTGTAAAAGTCTATTAATAATAAATAGTATTATACTGAAGATTTTTTTTGCAGTTTTGACCCATTGAGCCAAATGAGAACTTCTCATGATAAATCAAGTGAAGAAAAATACTGCCTGTGTAGTATTTCAGGTTGCCAGGTCCCAGAGCCTAATCTTTCCTGTAATGATGTGAACAGCAGGTAGTCTAGAGAAGGGCAACAAAGCAAACAGAGAGGCTAATTTGACACATTATGTAAATTTGGGATTGGCTGAAATGCGCGCTTCAAAATCTGCATTCTTCTTCTCTTCAGACAATTTTAGCTTCATTTTGGAATATGCACTTTTAGTAATAAGAAACCTCTGAACATCTTATCCCAGACCAGAGTACAAGCTGTGAATTCCTCTTTTTCTCACCTTTCCTTTGACTCTGGGAAGAACATCCATTGCGTTTTTGCAGCTACTATAAATATTTTGCCTGTTTGATTTATAGCAATGTTTAATGAATGAGTGGCAGTGGTTTGCTTATCAAGCCACATAGTCATGCAGACCTTTTCAGTAAGACAAGGGCAAAGTGAACCTTGCTGATGCCTTTTTAAAAAATGATTGCTAGAATATAAATGCAAGTCTAGTTAAAATAATGCACACAGCTAGCTGTTAAACCAAAAACATTGCTGCAATAGTCACAGCTCAAAAAAAAATCACAGATGAAGCAAGCTTCATAAATTCAGCTGACTGGAAGGGGAAGCTTCTGGAGGCAGTGTAATTGCTGTTCAAGGACTCCTGCTGAGTCTTCAAGAGGCAACAGCATGCAGTAAAATGTATGTTGTGTGTTGGTGTGGTATGTTTTGCTCAGCTGCTCCATGGGACAACAAAGTCAGATGATTTTGATTTGCCTAGTGGGAAACAACGTTGGTCATTTAGGAAATCAGTAATCTTCTTGGATGGTAGGCAATGAAGGATGGAGTATGAAGGAATATCCTGGGCAGCAGATCAGTCCTGTCCCCAGGAATCCCACTGCATGAGGTGTTGTCCTGCCACTGAAATTCATTCTCAAGTCTTCTTTCCTCTTGTACTTGGCAGAGGAAAAAATTTTCCATGCTGAGCAGGAGAACGTATGTCTAAATCAGCGTAGCTTTGTAAATCAGTTTGGAATTCTTTAGAAAGATATATATCAAATGGAATTAAAATGCAGAATGATTTGTAAGTCTGGTTTTCTTTCTAATCTGCTTTAAAATGTAGATGTGACTAAGATTTGAGTCAGACATGTATCTGGGTCAAACTGGTGTTAGACTGCTGATTCACCTAACACCTTAGTTAGAGTGCCTTAATTTTCTGCCTGGATTTCTGAAAATGAAAGGATGCATTAATAACCTTTTTCTTTGTGCTCCAACTGGTAATGAAAGACAACAGTTTTTAAAAACAATAGCAAATGAGAGAAGAATGAACAAACAGGAGAACATTTGTGTTCTCACTGCTACATACAGATAGTAACCACTCAGCTGTAAATACTACTGCACTATAAATCTACACATTGGACATTAGCTATAGGCTGTTCATAGACAGTATGTCAATAAAAGTGTATTGACATACAGATTTTTTTTATTATTATTATTCAATTATAACTATGTAGAGTTGTAACAGCAGCAGGTTAACTGCTAAACTGAATGGCAAATATTGTTAGCAGGAGAGGGTATAAATGAGGTAGAACTGTACTGGGGATTTGAAAATTACTTCTGTCGGAAGAAAACAAAAATATTGGTAGGAACTGTTTTAATTGTGGTTTGATGTTGGTTGAGATATTTTAATGGCCAGAGTTTCCCAATTAGGATGCTAAGGCTGTTGGGTTGCTAGGGCTTTTAAATCTTTATGTAGACTTTAAGAATCCCAATGACATTATACTTTATTCCCCAGAAGGAGGATGACTTACAGATTTTTTGAGACATAAAATTGGTCTTAGTGCTCGATACTTCGCGTATCATGTTTGTCCTTTGATGGTTTATTTAAAATGCTATTTCTGTATCAATTCCTTAATCTTTGAAGAGAAATAATGTGAGAGATTTTGATTTATAAGTGGTGAAGTAAATTGGTAGTATGTTTGCCTTGAGTTTATAGTTTAAATGCAAATAGTTTGGTCAGTATCTTCTGATGGTATTTGTTTTCTTACTAAGTATATCTAGATCCAGTGTGCTGAAAATGCATCACACCATAAAAACTTGTGACTTTGCCTTCTTTTTTTTTTTCATGAAGCATTAATTTTCCAAAGACAACTTGCAGCTAAGGAAGAGGAGCAGCTTTGAGAAATAGAGTTGTGAAGAGACTGATGGTATGTTTGGTGAGGTATTTGGGTTTATGTAAAATGCACATTAATGTTCAAGTTCTGCCACACAGAACATTAAACTGTATAGAGAGGCAAGTTCATCACAAGAGCTCATTCTGAAATCATATTATGATTTTCACAGTCTCCTATAGCCAGATGGAATTAAACAGAAAAAACCTATCATGTTGAAATCAAATATGAGGACAATCTGTCAAATCTAAACAAAGAGAACTCTCTTTAAAGCTGGAAGTGGTATCTAATTCTGTGATTTCATTGCCAAGGTTAGTTGCTACTTTGAGTGAAGCATGCCATGTATTTAACAAATGCAGTTTCTTTTTCTCTGTAAGTAACATTCACGGTTGAGTCATATTCTCATTGAATGTCCAAATCACTCAAATTTATTGGATTTTTTATGCGATTTTTTTATTGAGACTTTGGTTTTTATATGACTAAGCAGCTATAAAACTAGATTGAAAAAATCAGCATTGCAGGTTAGTTGGGACTGATTAGAAACAGTGCGTGATTTTGGTTTTGTTCCCTGTTTGACTGGGTCTTATTCAGTTCCCCTGTGGAACTAGGGGGATTTCAGAAACTGACAGTTTGAATTCCTGGAAGAATAAAAAAGGCTTCTGGAGAATATTACAGGAAAAAATTATGGAAGATTTACAGGAAAAAATATGTTTCTTTCCTGAACCTTGAGGGAGACAAAAAAAATCAATATCAGCTTATAATGTTTATGGTGGGGGTATATAATTTTGGTATAACCACTATTAACTATTTTAGCCTAGGAAATAGATCGATGAGTCTTAAAATACATGTGAAGAAAATTTGTAAAATACAATTTTGTAAGCATATATATGACCAAATTCTTGCAGTCAGTGAGAGTGGATGCATGTAATGCATAGATCAGCTTACTTTTTGTGGTCAGAGAGTTAGTAAGAGGAAGAAACTGAATCAGTTATTTTTTTTCAAATAATTTGTATTATATTCTGAAATATGAAAAGATGAGGCTTGAGCTAACAGATGTGAACAGACAGCACTAGGAATAATTTTTAAATCTCCAAAGTTTGGATTTTTTTTAAATTTATTTATCAAAATGAGTATGATATTAAAAAAAAAAATCCTTTCCTTCTAAGTATTCTGTTATCCTACAGAAGCTACCCTGTTTTGAGGGTTCTGGTTAATATAAATGATCTGGGAAAGCAAAGATCCCATGAGTGGCAACTCCTCTACTCTTTGTTTGGTCAGAAATAAATTAGTTGTTCAGTAAACTCTTACCTTTTGTAATGAAAGCAGGATTTTGGTTACAAAAATGAGCAAGCCATCAAAGTTAGTTTCTTTAGAAAAAAAAATTACAGCCTCTTTTCTTGGATGCACTCTAGTTGTATTTTTAGTCTATAAGTGTGGTGGGGAGGAATATTGATTTTTAAAAATCGTTTTAAGTTCTAGCAACACACATGTATTAAATCTCATAATGTGCCTGTGAAGAAATTTATTTAAAGCAACATTTTAATCTTATTTCTTTAAAGGGAATTCTGTACCTGCATTAGAGAATATTAAGTGTTGTATTTTCAAGGGCTTATTAAATATTCAGTAATTTTCTTTTTCCATTGTCAAGTGTGTCAAGGGCAAACCTTCTGTGTCCTGCAATGTAACTCAAACTAAATGAATCTTAAAAACTGCTATTAAATGATCACACTGGAAAATATACATTACACAGTGAGGGGAGTTGAAAGAGGAGGTGTTGAGATCCAACCCCAGAACAAGTTGCATACAGACCAGATACAAACTCTTTATGGGAGAACACTGACATATGGTCAGAGATTTTATTCAAATGTGAAGCAAGAAGTAAGAATGACTGTGACTATTAACAATTCTCTGTGCATTAGCCTCTTCACTATGACCTGTCCATCTTGGAACACTAAATAATTGTGTTTCTATGTAAGGGCGTGGGATGGGAATAGGAAGAAACTTATTTTAAATATGGAGTAGGTCTGATTTTATGAATATGTATAATACAGCTGAGTGCAAGGGTTAATTTCTAGCTCTGCTGTTACTTTGTTTGGGCTTTGTCTAAACTGTTGAGCCTTAGAATGGCTGCAGTAAGGCCCTGGCTCCATCCCAGAACAACAACCAGCCCCATGTCTGGACTTGCTTGGAAAGGAAACGTGTGTGTGTGTGTGTGTGTGTCTTAGATGTGAGACACATCATCCGCTGACCTTGTGCCTTTTCTACTGTGAAATCCTGTCATGGCCTATGAGATGAGACTGTTGTCATGTCATTTGCAGACACAATTTTTAGTGACCTTAATTTTTCAAGGCACTTGAGGAAGTATGTGCAAGGTAAAACATGACTTTGGACTCATAAAAGTTCTCATGATCTACAGACTGCTCACTTTGATGTTCTGGAATTAGCTGTCAATTTTGAAGTTACTTTAAGCTCTGAGATACTCAGTCCCCCATGAGACACTGAATTCAAAGTACTGATCATAAAGTTTTCTACTTCCAACAAGTTATCTGCAGGTACCTCACACTCTAGATTTATGAGCTTCATTGAAAATCAAGTTATAGATGATTAATCCACTTACTGTGAACATTGCTAGAACTTAGCAACAGAGCTTGGCTGGTGATCCTTTTAACTAGACAAGCTGGGAGATGGAATCTCTACTGTCAACATGTGGTGCTGACACACAAGAACAAAATTGGGTGCACGCTGCCTTTAAACTGTGAGCAGAGGGAATCAACAGCCTACTGGGAGCTTTAACTGCTTAATGAGGAATGCTGTATGTGCTGTGTATTACATACTGAATATTTTTGTAACTTTTAACTGCTCTCTTCTGGCAAAAATGAACTGAATTTTTTATTAATTCAATTTGTGTTAATTTCAGTTTCAAAAACAGTGGCCCCAGAGTTTGTCTACAACCATTCTGTCACTTAGAAAAATGGTTCCTTCAGGAGGAAAAAAGAAAACATAAATGAAGTTAATTTTATCACATCCGTTGAATCAAACAAGAAGAAAAAAAAAAAAAACAAAAAACAAA
>VWYO01028452.1:6077-23185 GCA_013400275.1 Rhadina sibilatrix | reverse complement strand
AAAAAAAAAAAAAAAAAAAAAAAAAAAAAGGTTGTGGATATTCTATGTGGTGTTTAGCTTTACTGTCATTGGTATTTTAAAGTTTCTATGGGAAAATAATCTCATTATTTCCCTGTAAGCAATTTAGACCTGCACATCTTAACCTGACAAATGCTTAAATGCATACTTGTCTTCAAGGAAATAAGTAGTGCCACTGAAATCAGTGAGCCTTCTCATGCTTGCACTGAAGCATGTACCCATGTACTTCAGGAGCAAGGTCCTGCTTGGCTTAATCTTTGTTGTATTTCCTTGCTGATAACTTCAGGCCAATGAGCAGATCCTTTTCTTAACAGAAGGGGTTATTCAGCAGCTGCTGAAAATACTTGAATGTGAAGATAGTCATGCAGTGAATAGTGATGTTTTCTCGTTGGTTTACAGCATAGCCTCTACAAAGTGAAAACAATCCACAGTAGCAAAAAGTAGGTAGCTAGGGCTCACAGTGTATGTGAACAGAAATGTCTGCAAGTGCAATGTTCCCTTCAAATTGTGAAGCATTATGTGGTTGCCTCGTTTGATTATTAATTATTTACTACTTGCTTATATGGATTAATACCACTGATTTTGTTCAAATCATCTGGAAAAGAAGCACAAATTCAATGTTTTAAGTTTGCCATTCAGGAGGCATTTACAAATACATCAAACTCTGCTGTCTTACTAGACTTTAAAATTAGAAGCAAAACCTAAGGGTTAATATTTTTGAAGGTAAAGCTTCTTATATTATCATTCAGTCCTCTGCAAAACTGATTTACATATACTGTATAAAATTTATCTGGTTTCTGGTTTATTTATTTATAAGAAAAAAAATTGTACTTAGGAATTGAATTTAGCAGAGATTGTGTAATTCTAAGTTTCTGTAGTCTGTCTTAATGGGTTTTTGATTATGCTTAACCAGATAAGCATGGCTCAGTCACCCTGATGGGATCCTTTATATTGCTCTCTGTGCAACCCTGCTGAAGCCCATAGTGTGATACTAAGTGCAAGATGAGATGTGGAAGAGCAGGTCAGACCTCTTTTGTGGTGGTCTGTTTAATTTTTTTGGGGAAAAGTAGATGCATTAATTTGTAAATAATTTTATTTATTATTATCTTTTGGTAGTAATGTGTCTCAGCACTGAGTTCTTTTGCAGGCAGATTCCCTCTGAGTCCCTGATAGCTCCTTGGATTACATTACACTGTACTGTTTGTCTTTGTCTATTTTTTGGCTGAATTCAACTGATGTCTGTGCATTTTCTCATACAAGGCTATGAAAAATCTCGAAGCTTAAACAACATAGCTGGCTTGACAGGCAATGCTCTGCGACTGTCTCCAGTAACATCACCCTACAGCTCACCTTGTCCTCTAAGGCGCTCTCGGTCTCCCATCCCTTCCATCTTGTAAACCAGATGGCATCAATCGGCTACATAGTATTAAAACAAATACTGTTTACCACCTATTGGAAATAAATGTAGCATTAAGCATAGGCTCCACAAATATGGTCTAACTCCTGCATGATACAACTGTCAGTAGTAAGAAAAGCCACTTGGGTAGCTGAAGATTTTTGTCTTGGCTTTTAAAGATTACTTAAGGTAGCATTTCTCCTTTAATCTACTATATTGTCCTACTTTCCTGTGGCAATAAAAGGACAGTTAGTGGATGCTGTTGTCCAGTATATTCAATAAATAAGCATATTTTCAGGGAAATTTACTTAAAATAATGTGCTTCCAAGTAATTATCAGTCACTCCATTGAACCTCCATTTCTTGTGACTCTAATCCATTCTGAAGATGTCTGCTCTGAAGGGTCTGCTCATTTGCATGGATCATCCTGTCTCCATCACCTGACAAGCAGTGTTGCCAATCGTGGAGACCACAGAGGGCTCTGGATGTGTGTTCTCACATTGTTACCATCCTGCTGAAATGAAAGCACTGATAAACTGGTCTGCATGTGGGATTGTTTTTCTTTGTTTAACCTTTTCCTTTATTTTTTAACTATCTACTTGTTTATAAACGACTTTATTTTGTGATAACTTATTTCGGTACTGGATTGCTGTATCAGAGTTCTGAATGTCTCCGGTTGTTTGCACACAGATAACTGCAAAGAGGTTGTCATTACTGGTTACACGCAAGCAGAAGC
This sequence comes from Rhadina sibilatrix, assembly GCA_013400275.1. Classification (NCBI taxonomy): domain Eukaryota; kingdom Metazoa; phylum Chordata; class Aves; order Passeriformes; family Phylloscopidae; genus Rhadina; species Rhadina sibilatrix. Next base: position 21,036 of record VWYO01028452.1, on the reverse strand, counting down.
CAGATCTCTTTCTTAATGGCTTGGGGAAGGCACAAAACATGCAAGAAAGGTAAACGCCATCCAGACTTGCAATTTTAAGCTAGCAAGTGCTGCTTGGTACTGTAGTATTTTCTCTACTCCAGGGTTCTTCAACATTTTCAGAAGCCGAGTACCAAGTGAAATTGAAATCATTACTGGGGGCTTTTTTTTTTTTTACCATTGTAAGTGGGTAGTAGTTCTCAAGTCGAGTTTTTAACCAGCCTTATACCTCTGGCTCATGGGCTTCAAAAATTTCTTCAGTCAATGTTTTTTGAGGTGCTTTGTCCTATATGTTGTTTGTCTGTCTGTTTTGCAACCTGTGTCCTTGTATTCTCCATCTGTCTCCATAAAGCACAGAGATACTGCTAAAATGCCCCCCTCTTTTAAGTTGAACTAAGAACACTTTTTCTCCTTTTCTCTTTTTTTCATATGGACTATACATCCGTGTATAGATAGAAATATACATATTTTTCAAGTGCAGTTAGTATCATCTAGACTAACTCGTGTGCACTCCTAAGATTTTTCGAGCGGCTTTTCAGCACCGACCGGTTGCCTATTGCATCAATCTTCCTCCTAGCAACCAGCATTCATTACAATTTTGAAACTGTTATCTTCTCTAGTGGGTTTTCATTCAATAGTAACCTCTGTTTATGCAACAGGACAAATGCAATGGCAAATTTGAGGTTCTGGGCTGGTGAGGAAAAATTACCCTTAAACTGTAGAGTTTTAGAACTGCACGGGGGAAGACCACAATGACTGAAATCTTAAGTGATCCTTGAAATTGTTGAATAATACCTGACTGTCATGTTTTATTTTTTTGTTAGGAAAAGAAATTAAATTTATTGTTGACCGTGTAACATGTTCTTCTGTATATAGCCAAGCCCAATAGCATGACCTGCATGTCAGAATTCTTGTACAATAATGTATTTATCGAAGTATACATTTCTGATATTTAGAGATGTACATTGATTTACTTTTGGTAAAATATTGTCAATAGAGAGATAATTGCAAACAGCTTTTAGCAAATGAATTAATATAATATCTGGTGCTGCTGTTATATTAACTACAGTGTTGTACAGAATTTATCATGGATTTTTGACTGCTGAAAAAGGGACAATGGAATTTAGCCATACCAAGGACTGTACTGGAAAGAGACTGCTGCTGCTGAATGGACCCTGATAAACGACTCACACCTTGAGGAGGTCACTGAGACTTTGCGTGCGAAGTAGAGCTTGTTAAAGAAGATGAAAGACCGCTCATAATTACTGCTGCCAGAGGAGGGGGTGACTAGTCACTGTTGATGAGTCAGTGTAAATAAAATGTGTGTGCATGGAATATCAGTTTTTATCTATATCAAGAAAAGCTGAATTCATGTCATCATTGCTAAGGCTCCATGCAAAGACCCACACCCCTGTGTTTATTATTCCTGGTTCCTGCAGTAAGCTGTGCTGTGGATCATACAAAGACACACGCTTTATAATAATAGTGATGTAAACTACATCTGTCTTGACTTCTGTCATACTAATGGCATATATTGCAAAAGTCACAAATTTGAACAGAGTAGGTTTGCATAAGTCCTTGCTTTCTCAGTTTGCCATGACCTAAATTGTTATGAATTCTAGTGTACATGCCAAGTCCTAAGTTTCCTTTTCACTTCAATAACAAAAATGCAACTGCAGACAAACATCACTGACTTTGTTCACAGCACACAGTCTTCTTTTAATGTTACCTCAAACTTAAGTATTATCAGAAATAAAATTCTGGCAGCAAGAATATTTTGTGGTTTTTTTTTTTTTAATCCAAAGTGTTGCAAACCCAACATTATTAAGTATAAAAATTATATTAAAATTATATTCTACAAATGTATATTTTACATAAAATATATATTCTTTGATAAGTTATTTTCTGTGATTTTTGTGGTAAATGGATCTAGTCTATTCTATGTTTATGAGACATTGTAGTGCTACGATGTGGTAATTATGTTCTCTCCATCCTACTCAGTGGGAAATTCTCCAGAATCTGTTTTGTCACCCTGGTGTCCCGATTGTAGGGACCTGTCCCAGTTGTGAAACTCTGTATTGTGGAACTTCTGTGAACATGTCAAGGTGCATGCACAATCCTGGTGGAAACCAGTGGAAATGTAATACCTGAATTGGAGAATAAAAAGCAAAAGACCCGGGGAGGAACTTGGAGAATATCTTCTGAACTGGCTCATGAGCTTTCTTTAGCTGTATCGGTCCCCTGCCTGCTACTGGCCATCCCAGTTCTCAAACCAGCCTCCTGGAATGCATGAGGAGCTAATTCAAAAGCTAGCATGAGCTGGCTTCTGCAAAAATTGAAAAATTATCAATTTCTTAATGACCCTATGCCTCATGTGGAAGTTTCAGTCAGGCTAGGTATTTTAAGTCTGATGGGAGTTTTGTTGCATGTTGGTGTGAAGTCAACCTAAAAATGGTTGCTTAAAACTTCTAATATACTGTATTTGTGGCAACCAGAAATCCCCAAATACACAAGCAGATTGTCTGAGAGCAGCGAGGTAGCTAGTACAGTTTTACAAATGATCTGAGAAGCTGTAACACAGTATTTTGGCATATGTGCTGTAATGTAAGAAAGGTTCCAGAAAACAGGATCAGAAAACAGGTGTTCAATTTCAGAAAATGTGTTATAGTGATATGTCAGGAAAGCTCACTGTGCTGTTTGCCCAAGGGTTAAAAGTTGCCTGCACTGTGATTGTGAGCAGTACCCAAGGGAAGAGGAAGTATAGGGGTCAGCCAGCACAAGGCTCACAGCCAGCTCCAGTCACCCAGGGTGATGTCTGCCCCAAGCACCTAGAGACAGGTGTCTGGTTTTCCTCAGTGCTACACAGGGACAGTGATGAGCCTCAGATGGGATGCAGACAAGGGGGTGCATTTTGTTGGTCAAGCTTGTAGAAAACACTGATGACTAGATGGTGTCTGACGTCTTCTACTGTCTCTGGATGATAAGGAGCCTGGATGGATCCCCACCAATACAGGACTTTGAGTCCAGAATATCCTGGACTTGGTATTATTTTTCTGCTAGAGAACCAATCCCATGTTTAAATGCTTTCTTTTAAAACACGCCTGGAGGACAAGCTGATGGTGAGTCTGATAACTATTCATGTGTTTTGAAACTACAACCCAATTCTGACTATTCTAAGAGGAAAAAGGTGGCTTAACTACCAGCCCTCTCCTGTTCCTCACCTGTTTCTGGGCCAAGGAAGCGGTGAAAAGGCATTTATATGAGAGGTGGGACATCAAGGTTAAACTTTCTCAGGCTGAGGAAGGCTTTGAACATAAACCTCACTCTCCAGGGTACTGCGGCTCGTATGTCTCATACAGAATGTAAAGATTGGGCTGCACATTCTCATTCTCTTCATTTTTTGGCCGTCTTTTAAAGGAAAGTAGATGCAATGATCAGAAGAAGGAGAAAGGATTTTTGTTGCAAGCAGGAAGATGCTGTGTGGGTATTCTGGGGATTAAATACCCACCAAAGGGTGCTTGTAGCCATCTCTGGGCCTCACTTAGGAGTCTAAAATATTAATCTTCGTATAAGTATTACTTAAGGGTTAGAAGTCAAAACTAGAAAACAAGCTGTGAATTTACCAGCAATGCATCTGCTAAGACAATTTAGGAGAAGCTGTTACTCATTCACCTTTTAAAATTGTGAAGTCAAGATGTCAAAAGTGAGCATCTTTTTGAAAGATTAACTAATACAACAGCAGGGTTTGTGCAGAGATCAAAAGATGTGATGTACTGTGGAGATGAGCAGATTATGGGATGTTTGGACTTTGAAGACAGTTATTGTTCTTATGAAGCCTCATTTCTCGGCACTGAGAAAATGTTGTTCAGCAAATTTTGAGACATTGCATTTTGAGTTTTTATAGGTGTGCACTGCAAACTGAATTGCTAAGAGGCATGCAGCTGATGATAATTAATATAGTCCTGTATAATCAGGGGGATTTCTCATGTATGAAATAATTACTATTCATGAAAGTTCTCCTACAAAAGGTCTGGATTAAATTAAAGCTGTTAAAAGAGAAGGAAATTTAAGGAATCAGTTCAAATGGGTTACTGAAAACTGTGGGGGGAAGGGATTGATCTAACATGAGGAAACTCGCCAGCATAGTTATGTGAAATATGAATTTTAAAAGTTATGAATGGATTAACTGTATGAAAGAGAGCATTTTATCATTTGAAAAAAAATCATGCAGAAGTCAGATAAAGGAAATTGGAATTGAAAACTGCTGCTAGAAAGAGAAAATTAATTTATTAATATGCTGTATTACAAGCAATGGCTTGAACAATTCCATAATAGAGCCTTTGAATACTAAGTGAGTGAGAAGAAATTACAAAAATACAGAAAGGTTTCTATCAGGTCAAATTTATCAGAATTATTAATATTTTTATAATACATTATTTCCCTCTTGGAAATAAATTTTATTTATTTAATTTCCCAATGGAGAAGTTATTTTAAAAATGTTGAGTTTTAAAAGTCAAGAGCTGGCTCGAGTGCAAATACTGAGCTGTTAGTGCTGGGTATTGGGTACCTAGCTGGCATGCCATTACGAGCATTTCTCTCCTACTTTAGTAAATATCCCTGGGACATGCTGAAATTGCAGAGCTGTCTGATTTCTAGCCCCAGAGACAGGGATTTGTCACATGCTGTCTCCATGGGAAGGCTGGGATGCTCTCCAGCTAGGCGTGAGTGGTTCCTGCAGAGTTCCTGGCTCCGCAGCACAGCCTGAAGAGCATCCCAACTTAGGTCTAGGTGTGGCTTCTCATTGCCTTCTGGCAGAATATGCACGATTCCTCCACCCTCTGCAACCTCCTCCCCAAAATCCAACCTTCTGTCACTTGCAGTTTTTCATTACCAGCATGTTGATGAACAGCTGACAGATTTCAGATTCATGCTTTCACAGCTTCACATTTGCAGATGGCAATATTCTAGCATATTTAAAAAAAAGAAGTTGGAGGTGGACACTTTTTGAAAATTTGGCACAAAAAATATTATGCATTTCATTTAACATCTCCTGTATTATTTTCAGGTGGAAGACTGGAGATCAGTTTAAACCCAGGGCACAGCTAGGCTATTCTGAAACTTTTAGCATGCATTCCTTTTATGTTTGCATCTAGTTGGAGCATTGCTGCATTTTGTTATCACATGAAGCTCTCAGTTTTCTTCTCAAATGGGATTTTGAGATAAGATACTAGAGCAAGTCAGAGAGTACTATTTTGAGTTGGAATTGGAATTGGATTCCCAGGGAAGTGGTGGCATCACCATCCCTGGAGGTATTTAAAAGAGGTGAATGTGACACTGGGGGATATGGTGAACAAGACGGTGTTAGATTAGTGGTTGGACTAACCAATGATCTTAGAAGTCTTTCCCAAGCTTATTAATTCTATGATTTTTATAGGATTGTAAGCATGAATTGTACTATGCAGGAAAAGATAGTTCCGGGAAATATTGAAGCTGTAAAAGATGGTTTTAGCTTAACAACTCTGTTTTGCAGAAGGGCACCTTTTTAAAACACAGAAAGCAGACAATTTTGTGTTGACCTCCTCAGAGCAGTATTAGAATTGTGTAAGACAGTGAACTACCAAAAGAAGAAAGTGGAAGTTGTTCTCCTTGACCTTAAGACAGCTTATTTGCAAAAGTAGCAAGATCAGACTTCTTAGTAGCAAGAAATCCTGGCCTTTTCAGTGAAACAATGCAAAATTCCATCAATCTGAAGAATAGTAAACTTTAGCCACATTATCCTATTAAGCTGATGCTAAATATAGAATGGATTTTCAGTTCCTTACAGGGATTTCCTTGCTTGTGACTAAATGCAGCCACCAAGGTTTTAAGAAAATCTTATTTTCTTCATGCCTTTGAATGTTTTGGTACAATGAAGTTTGGCAGTCTGAAAGTCTTCAGATGATGCCATTGTTTAGAGGCAATTTTTGCATTTTTCTAGCATAACAAAATAGTTTTACTCTGAACTGAAAGACTGGAAAGGGGGGTAGAAGGAGCACTGAAGGACATGGTTTTCTTGAACTCTTATGAAATCTGCCATGTGAAGCTTTGACCACATAGAAATAAAAATACAAAGTTTCCCTATGACAGTGTCATAACATTGACTTTAATTCTTATATTTCTGAAACTCCTCTTAGTTTTGTTTTGAAATCACAGCAACAAAATTTATTTAGTTGTTGCTTTTTATAACCTCTACTTAAACTTTGAGAACTATGCTTTAAATCTCTGAATAATGGAGCAATTAGAGACCTTAAGAGCATGAGGACTGTGCTCAGCGAAGAACACATGCATAATTTTAATATTGTCATCTGTAATTACTGAAGTGTGTCCTCAATACAGGACATTATCTGAACAAGGTCCCCATGTCAAATGACCTCACTAACACAGATTGCAAAACTGTCCTTGGCTTACTTAAGCAAGATTAGGTATTGGGAAGCAACTGGCTTATGGCATGGGCATTTCCAGGACATTTATCACCAACGTCATAGAATAATAGAATAGTTTAGGTTGTGAAAGACATTAAGATCATTGAATACAACTTTTAACACAGCAAGTCCAACACTAGACTAGCTTTAAGTGCCTCATCTATACATCTTTTAAAATTGTAGAGTGTTTGGCACCACCTCTGCCCTATGCCCTTGCAAACTCTAAGCAAACTACTTGGGTTTTTTCTCCAGAGCTAATGAAGACAGATCATTCAGGTCTAGAAATTGATGTTACCTTTGTCTTAGATACCTCTTTCATTATGGATCAAATTGATAAATTGATCTTTGTGAGTGCCTGTTGACAGAAAAATATCCGGATCTGTTTCTCTCCTGGCATGGGGACAGAGGGCCAGTACAGAAGTATCATGGCCCTGCCCCACTGCCTCTCACAGTGTTCTACTTGCTCTTGCAGATGGGCAGTGCCAAGACATGGACGTTGCTCCTCTACTGCCTCAGAAACAGTTTCTTTTTCAGCACTCATTTTAATCGAGAAGAGGAAAGGAGTGTGTAACCAGAGCCTACCTGGGAGGTAGCTCATGCTCAGGTGCATATGGGACAGACATGTTCCCACACTGACCCCTGAGCTTGCTTCTCACTTTTGGTGTTGCAAGAAATTTCTGGTGAAACCATCCTGTCATGTGAGCTCCAGGTGTACTTCAAGAACACTTCCTGGAAGAGCATTTGGCTATGTTAGAAGCTTTAAGCAGAGTTCATATTGCCAGTTTGTTTTTTTCCCTTCTGCAATCTACTGAACCCACTATATTGATTATTCATTCCCTTGTTTTCTTTCCATGTGCCTTCACTGCTCTCTGTCTTCTGCAGTTTTTCTAGCTTCAATGCTGCCCATCCTGTATTCAGGACTTACCAACATGCCTCCTTTGCCTGTCTCCTCATTACAGTGCAGCTGAATCCTGCATGAGAGCTGCTGGGAAGGTAAAAGGTAAGTGAATTTGGACCTGAATTGCAAGGACAGAGGAGTAAAGGACTGAGACTTCTTTTTAAGACAACTAGGACTTGTTGGAGATGTCACCTTTTGTAGTTGGGTCCAGCCCAGCGTGGAATGAATTTGCAGTTCTCTGCAGCATCTTTTGTATTGCTGCCACAGTTGGGAACATTAAATTCTGTAACCACAAAATGCTGTCTAAAAAGCAGCACAGCTGTCAATGAAAAGCAGTTTGCAACTGGAATATGTCCAGTGCCTGGACCACTGCAGAGGGACATGCCAAAAAGCAACAACAACAACAAAAAACAAACAAACAAAAAACCCCAGATAGAGATAATTGTTTATAAACCAAATTCAGAAATTAGATTTTCAACCACATATTCACTGAACTATTCATTTACCAATCAATATAATAGTACTGAGCAGAATGATTAAAGTGCTGAATATATCATAAGCTATCAAAGATAATGACAAATACTGACATGATACTTTCTGCCCTTTTTTAAGTCTTACTGTAATAGTGAATTTCCTTCAGATCCAAAGATAAATATAATGAAAATAGGTGCATTAACTAAATTAATGTCAGGAATTGAATATCCCTCAAAGGCAGCTACAAGAATTTACTTCAAGAAAAGGTTTTATATTCTAGTCCTAGACAAAAGCTCTGTAATAAGGTTTATTCATAGTCCTCAGTACCCTTCAACTAGGGTATGATTTCTCATTCTCTGTTGTCCTTATTATGAGGAAGCCTGTTTCACTTATCGGTATTTAAATCTTTAGGCAGTAACAGGTAATTTTTTATTCAATCATTCCTGCATTTCCTGTGTCTTTTTAAAGATACTGAACAATCTATGTTTTATGCTTATCCAAGTTTTCAGATGAGATGTTTTCTAACAGCTGTCAGGGCAGGCAGGCATATGCTTATCAACAGATATACTCCAGATTATGGTCTGTAGTTCACAGTAGGTCCCTGGGCAGATTTTTGGGCCTGGCTTTGTTTCAGTGGGGCTGTTACTACCATGTCTAAGCTAAAGGAAGTGGTTGGAACTCCAGCTGTCTGATTTCCCATAAAAGTTGCAACACAGAGAACTTAGAGGTGCAAGCATCTGTCTATGGCCGGTACTGGGATTTAATTTGTTGCCTTCCTAAAAAGCCCAGCCCAGCACACTGAGCATTGTGACTGTCCTCCGCAGGCCACAGCTCTGGTGTTACAGCTGCACTGCCAGCAGCACTGCCAACACCCTGTTGGGTTCTGGCTCTGGCAGCCAGCAGCCTTGGTTGGGAACCAGCAGTGGTGTGGGGGGTAAATGTAGCTGTATTCAAACCTTGATACCATGCTGTGCAATTCCTGACAGAAGTTGTAGGGAGTCAGAAGGAATGCACTGCCTGTCCAAGAAGCAGTACTAGGTGACAGCCACCACATTGTTGTGCTTTAGCATGCATCTATGTCCCCTTCTCCCAAGGATTTCACAAGAGTGTTTTTGCCCTTTGTGCTGGGTTCACTCACTGGACTGCTGGCAGGGAAGTGGAGCTGTACAGTGAATGCCAAACATGTCACAGCCCCCTCCCTGTTCCCTTTTGCCTCCATGGCTTTGCAGAGTAGTCACATCATCACAGAAATATTTGTATAAAGCCACATCTCAGTGTTTAACAATATCATGTGCTTGGTACAAGCTGCAAATTGTACCACGTGGCACAAGGCAGTGGGAGGCAGGGGATCTGCTCCAAATCTCTCTGTAGGAGCATGCCTTTGGGAGCTCAGCTGTAGGTGATTTTATTTTCAGAGATAGAAGGGTTCGTGTTTTTGCCGATTGAGTAGGTGGATGGATTTGGAGTGTTATGCAGGCCTGGTGGGAGGATGACAGAAGTGGATAGTCCCTGTGTCTACACACTGGCCTGTCTGCACCAGGATCCAAGGGATTTATTGGATGGAGACCATGCTGTGAGGGCTTGAAACAGTCTACCCCAAATCAGTCTCAGTGGCCAAATCCTGCTGGTCCTCATTTGCTAGGGCTCAGGGAGTGAGTAGGCTGGAGGGGACAGACATTGGAAGACAGACACTGCAGAGGAGCAGGTCAGTGGGGAGAGCTGTACCAGGGCCTGGGCACAAGAATGGGACACCTTGGGGTGCAGCTTCACCCACTGCACGCCTCTCCTGCTTACAGCCAGAGACATTGGCCCCTTGGCCACAATGTTCTACCTTATTCCCCCCCAGTCCTCTTGTTTTCTCTTTTAGGGCTTGACTCGGCTCCTACACACTGAGGGAATGCACAGAGCATGCAAAGAAAAGCATTTGCTCCTTGGGTGCCCTAGTTATGAGATCCTCCTTTCCTAGGCATCACTACAGCTACCAGCTTCTCCCTTTCCTACCCATTTTGCACCCCATGCATCCCCAGCAGCTGGAAACTCAGAAACCACTCCAGATTTCTGGTCCTAATGCACTTTTCTTCCTAAAGCTCTATGTAATGCCATGCCACAATGAAGGTGGTGCCAATATGTTTGTCACCACAACCGGCCCAACATGGTGTGGTCAAGGTTGGTTAGATGGCTCTGTGGGCTTGGTGAGGACTCTAGAGGCCTAGTTGTTAGAGGTGCAGTTGTTATTATGCATTTTGCTTAAGGGATTATACTAGTTTTGACTGGTAATGTGTTAATTTTCTTCATAGCAGCTTATGTAGGATATTTTTTGGATCCTCAAACAAAACAGTGTTGATAACATACCCCCATTTTAGCTACTGCTGAACAGTGCTTACACAGGACTCAAGGCCATTTCTGCTTCCCAGTCTGCTTTGCCATTGTCCAGGATAAGTGTACACAAAAAGTTGTGAGGGGGCACAGCTGGGACAGTTGACCCCAACTGACCAAAGGAATGTCCATGGATTTGCTGCTCAGCAATAAAAGCTTGTGAGGGAGGAACTCTCCAGGGCTGCTGTTGCTTGGAGTCTGTCAGCATTGGTCAGCTGGTGGTGAGCAATTTTTTTTTTTTTTTTTTGGCTTGGATGTTTTTACATCCAATTAGGCTTAATTATTGAATTTAGCATATATGTAGGAAATTATTTTTTTTTCCTTTTCTTGCAACACTATTTTCTCTTTGAAGACCAACCTAAGGCAGTTTTAAGGAGACATCAAAAGCTGGCATTGAAATGGAAGTGCTGGCTTCACAACATTCACAACTGCATGTGGTCTTTAGCCTCATTGGATTACAAGGCCACCAGTGTTTCTGAATAAATTTTACATAACGTTAAGCAATTTTTTTTTTTTTTCAAATGACAATACAAAATAATACAAATTACCATCTTCCCCCAAAAACGATTCTAAGCAAAACTGAAAGAGAATTCTATCCTTTCATGCCATGGTGGAGCTTCATGGACAACAGACTTATTGTTAAATATTCAAGGGAGGATCCCAGGAACTTGTGGAAAGTGCTTTGTGTATAAGGTTCCCTGCAGGGGGAAGCTGGGACTTGGGTAAACAGCACTCTCAGCCTTGGAAAAGGCCCTTTCTTGTAGGCATCTGTGCTGTGAAGAAGCAGCTCATCTCTTGGGTCATAGGTGTCTTGGGGGGTGGCTGATAACGGGGAAGGGGGGCTGATAACCTCTCTGAGGCTGCCACACACTGAGCTGCAGGTAAGAAATCTGCAGAGTGCCAGAAATCTGGCACTGAAGCACTGCCAGAGACCACTAATTCCTAGTCATGCTGTACTGGCAGGCAAAAACCCCAAACCTGTGTCATCATCCTCTCCTCCTCCTGCAAGAAAGGGAATGTTCTCTTTCTCATCTGATACTGCTGCAGGTAATGCTTGTGAGGCTGATTGCAGTGAGCAATACCTATGCAGATGGACTGCGTGCTTCAGAGCTTAACACTGAATTTTTAGAGCTATCTGGGCTAGGGTGTTATGCCATTGGTTCCCATCAAATCATACAGAGATGCCTGGAAAGCACAGAGAAGCCACAACTCTGTCTGGAAGCTTGAATTTGAGTCTGCCTTGAGCCAGCAAAGATCTGGCAGACTGGCTTTCACCTCTGGGGAAAGATGTTTAGTGGTCAGGACATGCTCTCATTATGCTGTCTCTTGGGCAGCATCCCCACAGGTTCCTTTCCCTCAGTGTATGGGCACTTACCAGCCTTCCACCAGCCTTAATTCAGACACACTCATTCTGCATTTGAAAACCTTTATTTATAAATAAATTACAAATTTATTTAGCAGCACTCTCTATTTTTCTTTTTTTTTTCCGGAGAAAAAGGAACAAGGATGGAAAAAAATAACTAAGATGAAAAGTTATACCTACAAAGCAGTACTGTATATCTTTAGAACACTTGTTTAATATGATAGTTGTCATAAAATGATGTTGAAAAGGAGATCCCAGAAAAAAAAATTACTTTGGAAAAATTCATATAGTTTAATGGATATCCATTAGTGCACTTCCTTACTTTGTGTTCCTGCAGTCACTCATCAAAAAGATTCATATTTACTGTTTAAAAATAAAACTAAAGTAATAACAAAAGTAACTCTCTTCAATAATAATCTCAAATTACTGATACTGTGTTTTTGTCATCTTGATTGCATTTGGTTAATTTTTTCCCATCTCAGTAAAAACTAGAAAAAAATTTAAACGTTTTTCAAATATTTAACACTATCAAAATATGATTTTCTCTTGTTGGAGTGCAGAGACTGCTATGTTTTGGAGAGATACAGTTTTCTCTAGAACTAACTTTGTACTTCTAGCATGTGGAGAAGCGATAACGTTTTTACTGGGCAACAATAAAGAGATTATGGCATCAGTTGTGTCGTGTGGGTCCTGTTCAGAGTTAAGGGGTTTTAATCTTTTGGCTTTCCTTTTTTTATCAAACACTTAATGAAAGCCATTGTAAGGTGGTATTACCATGAACAAATTTTAACAAATTATGTGGAAAGTTGAAAGAAGCACCATGTGTAAAAAGTCTGTGTCAAATTTCTGTATCATAGCCAATCTCATTTTAGGGAAGCTATTTCTTCCTGCCAGGTAGGATCAGGAGCATAGTTTCAAACTAAAGAATTGAAATTTGCTGATGAAAGTGATATGAGAACCATGACAGCACACAGTGTTTGCCCACTGCTCAGTGACAGCAGGGATGAAAGATGAAGGGAGCGCTTGATAGGGCAGAACAAAAACCCCAAATCAACCATAGGTGGGGTTGTTCCCATGGAACAATGTCAACAAAACTATCTATGTAGTCTGGGGTCAAAAGAGTAAAAGGTAAACCCCAGCCCTCCATCTGAGGACCTGTGAAAAAGTTTAGAAAGAGTTGCTTTTCTGTTGACCTTACCCAAATCTCAGTGCAGCTTGTTCTCAGAACTTTATTAAGATACTGTCATGTAAATTGGCTACAGCAAGAGTCCACTTGCAGTTTGATGCATGAGAAACCTGGTGACTCTTGGCCGGTGGAGAGAGTTGGCACTGGCCCACTGACTACAAAACTTGGAGACCAGTTGTAACATACATCAGATTATGGTCCATCCCTGCCTTTGTCATGGGATACCCGTGGTTCCTTTCCTTCTTTGGCCTCTAACTGGAGGTGTGAGAAGATCCGGACTGTTGCATCATGCTCATGGTCAGAGCAAAGTTGAATTGCAGGAAGAACAACTAAGAATAAAGAAGGGGAAGTACAAGGACAATAATCTTTCTTCAGTTTATGTGGTTTTATGTCTCACTCTGCCTCTCAACATGGAAGACACTTACAAATGTAGCTCTCTTGGCCACCAGAGGAAAGATATAAATGGTTTTGATAGAATCAGTCAGACTGATGGGCTGCAAATGCTCCATATTGCTTTACATGCAGCCTCTGAGCTTCTGCCCACGTTTCATGTATTCCTCACCAGCAGCAAGATAAGTTTAGAAATATGACTTTTCCAGAAAACTCACACGAAAGTGCACACTGGCTTGCAGGTTGGCCTTAAGCACATTTTTGTTCTTTTTCTCAAAAAAGCATCAAAATGGCATCTGCCTTCAGATTTTCAAACCAGAGTGACCCTGTGAAATTGTCTTTTGAAATTGCTGAAGTATGAAGAGTACTAATGCAAGATGAAATAACTATCTCTTAGTTATAATTAAAGATTGAACCTTAAGATTAAGAATAATAGAGCTGATGGAAAATACCTTAGTGAATGCCATGATAAAGACATCAGAAACCACTGGTAAATATGTAGTGTGCCAAGAGGAGGCATTTTTGAAGTATGAAGGTGTCTTTGTGCAGTCCAGGAGAAAACAGCAAAGATGCAAGAGAAAAATAACATGCTAAATCCCAAAGGTTTACTGCAATCCTCTCATCCAAAGTCTGCCCCTGAACAGATTAATCTAGAAATCTAACTATGAAAAGAAATCTAGATTATCTGCCCAACTCTGAAAGTGACAAACGGTAAAGGAATATATGGCAATGTAATAATTCAGGAATAAACTCAAAAGTTTAGTCTTTTTTACTGCTTTTGAGGATACAAATAGATACAGAAAATGATTTCTGGGAGTGGTTCTGGGGGAAAACCATAATATTATTTTTTAATGTATTTAATAAAAATTAAAACAGGCATACACACTAGAACTAATTATTTTTCTTCTCTTCTTGTAAGGTTGCTCCTCCTCCAAAAATGTTCATATTGGTAGCATTTGGGAATACTATCTAACATATGAAAGCACATCTGAATGTGGCTTATTTTGAGTGTAGAGTCCATGGAGTCTGTGAGTGATCCATGTTTCATCTGTCAGTAGTCATCTGTGATTTTTAATAACAATCACATCCCTTACTGGACTTGCATTTCTGTAATAACAATTACTTTGTGGGAATTAAAAGTTTGTTTTTTCTACAGTTGAGTACATGCACAACTTTTTTTTGTCAAAGGCCAGTGCAGTAAATAGTCACAGTCCTAAACCTTGCTTGTTCTTTTGTGATATTTAAAATAGTGCACTGAATTCCTATCATAGTCTGCGCAGAGATGGGTTTCACTCAAATTAAATGGAGATTCCAGTAATATTCAGTGACAAAAGTGTTTGTCCATTCAAAAATACTTATGGGTATGACTCTAATAAATGCATTAAAATATGTGATGACTCATGCAAAATATTTGAAAGCATGTGTTTAGACTAGAAAGGAGTGTCTGCTAGTATAGAAAAATATTTATAAACAAGAAGCATTTTTTTCCACCAGATTAAACAAATTGATGTTTACTTTGCTTCAGGCAGCAAGTTTTTGCCTTCTCTGTACCACCAATATGGGTTATTTCACTTGTCTTGTCTTGTATTTTGCCACATGTGACAAACCTTTAGACATTTCATAATGCCACAGTTCATCTGAGGTCAATCTAAAATATGTCTGGTTCCCCTCTGAAATTTTTCAGTCCCCGAATGACCCTCACAGAGCCTTTTAAATGCCTTTTTTTTTTTTTTTTTTTTTTTTTTTTTTTTTTTTTTTTTTTTTTTTTTTTTTTTTTTTTTCTTTTTTCTTTT
>VWYO01028451.1:21067-43695 GCA_013400275.1 Rhadina sibilatrix | reverse complement strand
AGAGAGAGAGAGAGAAAGAAAAAGAAAAAGAAAAGGAAACACGTACCCTGAAGCCTGAATAGAAGCATTTCTATCATCTGTTGTCATGACACACAGCTGACGTGGGAACACAGCAATAAGGCTGACTGCTATATGGGTTTAATTTTGGTGCAGAAATTTGCTAGAAGAAGATTTCAAAAATATCTCTGGGTGGGAGGAAAACAGGTGGGTGCTGGTTATGTGTATGAAGCAGGAGGAAATAGTTGTCAATCTTACCTAAGCATTACTCTGCATCCATCAGCCCTTTGGTACTCTCACTACTCAACAGGGGAAATAAATGATACTGTCTCTCTCTGCTCTTCTGTCCTGTTACTTCTGGAGAAGGTTCTGGTGAGCCATAGAGTGCAGGAAAACTGAGCATGGGGTGACCCAATAGAGTCATGGTTGTCATAGTCATGCAGTTTTGGTAAAGATATCAATGCAGGAAGGAGATCACACATCAACCGCTGGAGGCAAGCGACAATGAGATCCACTCAGGACAGACTTCTGGGCTAGCGTCATCCAAAATGGCAACTGACATTGGGGATGGGTGTTGAGTATTGTATGGTCTGTAGAGACTCCCAGGCTAAACCAATTTTCTGTGGTTGTCCATGTAGGTGAGTGAATGGACTCGGTTCAGCCTGTTGCTCAAGAGGTACATTCAGCACTGTGTTCCTATGCCACATATACACTTCTGTTTCAGAAAAACTGAAAGTGTGTAGGTGTTCAGAACTATTCTCTAAAAATCGCTCTTCTAACCTGTTTCTAGCTCATTTTCTTTTACTGCAATTACCCTTTATTAGTACATTTCTCATCTGTTAGTCATCTTGACTAATGACTTTACTCATCTATACTAGTTTACTCACCCATTTCAATACTTTCCTAGATCACAGGAACATTCTGTGACTTAATTAAATAATCAATTAGAAGCTCAGAGGTCTTTGACTGAAAAACATTACGTTTTATAAGTGCAAAATACTACGGTTACATGACTGAAGAACATAATTTAATGTAGGGACTTTTCTTCTTCACATTTGGTGTTTGGGCATCCATTATAACTATGGTGGCAAAACTGGAATTCCCAGGACTGAGAAGTTTGAAAGAGGACATCCACACTATCACAAGTTGATGGTCTGTGCTGAGAATAAGGCAGAGGAAGAAAAGGAAGAGAGAAGGTGTACTGGAGCAGAAGGGCGTTTAAGCCTGTATGAGCAGAGTAATTCAGAGTACCTCTTGCAGAGAAAAGCTTACACCTATTCTAGTCATAAAACCAAGGAAACTGTAGCATTTTATTTTATCCCCTTTTCATTGTGTTTCAATACACTTTGAAAATCTGGTTTTTCCCATGCCACTGCCTCTGTTTATTGAATGTGCGAAATTCTCCCTTCTGCAGTCCCAAAGGAGAAGCCTTGTTGAGTTGAAAATTTGATAGCAATGTGTCCTTTGCTTATTTACTTAAGCTTATTTGCTTTTTGGGCTTCATCCTGTCTCTTTGTACTCCTCTGATTCTCCTGCAGCTTTTTGTTTTCAGCCTCTACACTGAATATCTCATCATGTGCTCAATAAAAATTGAATAGTTTTCACTTAGAATTCTAAAAATGGTTTGCCATTTCCTGAAAGTGACAGTGTCAATATTATTGTCAGTCTCTTATGCAAATTGCCACCTTGTTGCTACTCACTAAAGTATCTCCTATTTCTCTTAAACCAGGCTCCACATTCATCCACTCAGATTCTCTGGAACTCCTGACCTTTCTTCTGCAGATGCCCAAACCACTGGCAGTCACCTTGCTGCTGGCTAGAGATCTTAATAATTTAAATAGTATGAATAGTCATTAGCTGAGAAACTGTTCTTGATACTCTCTCTTTGCACATGAAGAGGAAGAAAGAGAATCTAGGTGGCTTGTCTGAATTCTTATATTCCCTTTCCCTTTCCCTTTCTCTAAAATCTAGAGGGTTGGGAAAAAAAAAATCAATTCTGAGTTTGTCTTTGGGGAAACATAACCATCTGGAGAAAATATAACCTCTTGTTGTAGGATCCATCTAGCTTCCCATGCTAAACAAAGACATTGATTTTCCCCTTCTTTTTAGTTATTTTACTTCACATCATTTTTTCAAGCCACCTTGAAAAGACAGCCCAGAATAGCATTCTTCCTATACAAACAACTCTGGTTTTAGTAGAAATGTCGCTTTCCTTTACATGAGTAGCAGCCATGTGCTCTCAGTCAGAATACCCTAACTGAGAGAGGACTCAATTACATTTTTAAGAAGCACATTTTCTTTGTAGAGTCTTCACTGCCTGTTCCAGTCTGAATACAAAATGACTGCCTGTCTGAAGACAGCAGATGTCTCAGAGATGTAAATGCTCACCAACACTGAATCAAGGCCCCAGCATGGCTGAATATTCCACTATAGAGGGACAATATTGACTGTCTTTGTGTTTCTTGGCTTTTTGTGTAGGGGGTTGAAAATACTTGTGATGTTTAAACACCTTGTTAGAGCTATTACAAGATACAGTGCAAATACAGTTATTTTTCCCTGGTAAGCAGGCATGAAATGCACATTTGCTTATCAGAATGAAACAGTTCCTGGGGAGACCCTGATGTCTGTCAGGTGAATCATCTAATCTCCAGATTCAATGTATTGAACAGGGTAAATAAGTCACTTTTTGGAGATGTCTAAATATACATTTCCCCAAGAGCTTTTTGAATCTCTAAGGTAAAGAAATCATTCTTATATAAAGACTGAGGTTTTGTTTAAAAGGTGATTACCTGAAAAAAAGACATTGTGATATAGCCATATAGCGCACACACTAAACAGACTTATTTCCAACATTTGTCCCTGTAAAAGGGCTTATTGCCAAGCTGCATCAGCCAATTAGGATTTAATAATCTGTCATATTTCCCCCTCCTACTTAGGAGAAAAAGAAAGGCAAAAATAAAAAAGATACAAATTTCACAGTCAACAAAATTGCCATACCTCTTAGGAATGTTTAAGTTATAATATAATCTGACAAAAATAATGAAATTAAAATGCAAAACCAACCCTCTGTCCTTATTTCACCCCTTTGTGCTTTTCCTTATTATCATTCAGAATAACTGTGCCATTTCTACTGTGAATCTTTGCAACACTATGCTTCCTTGCTACATTTTCAAGATGACTTATTCTGGCTGTTAGCTACCTTCAGAGCTGTTACAATAAGTCATCTAGTCCATCTCTGCCATAGTGCAATTAATTCCTACTACATGTTTGCAAGGGCTTATCCTACCTAATGTAAATGTCCTGTACAAGCTGGCTTTATCTTTGCTTTACTACTGCATTATTTTTCAGCCTTGCAACATTTTAAAAAATAGATTTAATCAGGATCTTTTCCTGACTTCATTAATTTTGTACTAAAACAAGTCCTTGGTATTTCCCTGCAGCTGCACACCGTTCTTCACTGTATTTTCCTTCCCAAAAGCTGACATATGGAAGTATTGTCTTGGAAGGCCTGCCCAGTCTTTGACCTCACATTTGTGAGGGTTCCTTTACTCCCACTTTACCGTTGCAAGGTTGTTGTGCTTTGCCACCTGCTTGGGAATACCATGTCTTCAGTTTGTCTGCCTGGCTGGACTCCTTCACTTCACAGCACTGAAAGGCTTAGTGTCAAAATCCAGCCAAGTTTTATTCTGGAAATGTTTTAAGATCAATCACAGTCCATCTCTTCATGCTCTTATGTGCAAATCCCACCTTGAAGATCCTGGCTGGATTTGAAAACCCTTTGGATGACTTGACCTGAAAGCATCTGCCTTGGCAGGCTGTTTTACATTTCCAATCTCTCCCTGGGAAAGGGCATCTAAAGACCCAAACCAACTTTCTCCACTGTGCCTCCTCAGCCCCAGCAGTACCATCCCTGCCTAACCTTGGCTCTTCCCATGAAGCACACAAGGCAGAACTTGGTTGTAATTAATGCTGGCAGGGCCTCCACATCAGGCTGGTGCCACTCAGGCTCTGAGTGAGGCACAGATGCTCAGCCAAGACTGTGCATGGTAGAATCACATGTGGCCATGGCAGAGCAAGACCATGAGAAACTTCCTGCCTTGCTCATTTTGGTGTGTTAGCACTTGTCCAGGCTACTTGTTTCTCAATAAGCAAGGGATTTTTTTGGCTGACTGTCTGTGTTCTCAGTGATTTTTCCAGCCTACGTTTAATTTTCCCCAAGGCTGGGCAGGAAAGTTTTTTCGGGACTTTTATTTTCATTGATGTATGATATGTAAATTATGAAGAATGCTAAGGGGAACATAGTTATTAAAAGTAGATATGGCTTAATACAACCAATCACCAAGAAAGAGATGATAGGGCATCATTGTAGAGTCCACTCGACTGTTATGAAGCTGGGAATAAAGTGCAATATTTTAGTAACAGCCTTTAACATTTCCTTTATTCTATTTCCTTAACCTTTAACTGTGATTTGAAAGTGAGCCAGGAAGGAACTGCTTATTAGCCTCGCTGAGTGCATTGTTCATGGCAATTGTGAACAATTTTGCTGGCATTCAGAGGACAGAACAAGGCACAAACTGGTTTTGAAGACTGTGATGGAGCAGAGTCAAGCTGAAGTTGCTAAATATTGTTCTGATTCTGAAAAAAAGTGTCTGGAGCTCAAATTTTCCATTGTTTATATTTATAGGAAATTTTTCTTGGTTTCATTGATAGTATAAATATTGAAATGCTAAGCAGAAACATTTATATTGCTATTAAATGTATAATGGAAAGGAAAATAAAAGAACTGGCCTGTCTGTCCTTACTTAGAAAAACGAGTATGGTTTTTTTTTCTCTGTTTATTCCTATATCTTTTAATGCTGAACAGAAAAGAGTATTTCATAAATATTTTCTTCATCATTTACCTTTTCTAAAGAAAAGTAGCCTCTTTATTCTACAGGTGGCTGAACTAGAGACAGAGTCATTGCATATTTGCCTATCATTCAGACAATGGAAGCAGGAGCCAGGCTACTTTCTCTGACACAGATGTGGAGCAGAACAAAATTAATGTCAGAAAAGTGGTGCCAGAGAGCATGACAGGAGGGAATAGCACCATTTTCCAGCCACTTCTGTTTACACTTCCATTGTGATCTGGGCCTACTCTGTGCCTGGACAGGACTTTCAGGAAAGTTAATAAAATTTTATTTTAAATATATTGGTAAAATTGCATTACCTCACTCAGGCGACTTTAAAAAAAATTAAAATAAACCTTAATTCTGTTTCTTTTAATTATCTTTGCAATATAATATGGTTTGTCTGATCCAATTTAAATCTACACCTTAAATTAGCTCAGCTTACCTTTCCTCAGCATTCCCACATAGCCAGGACCTAATTCTGTTTTCTAAGTCTTGAAGCTGTATTCCCCATGTAGGAAGGACCTAATCTTGTCTTCTAAGTCTTGAAGCCCTGTTCTACCATTTCTTCTCAGTGCAGCTGGGAGATTTCTTATTTCTGCACTTCGCAGATTGCTCCCTGCCCTGCCATCACACAGTTAATATAGCCACCTCTTAAGGTCAATGATATTAACAGTTTTTGTTGATACAGAGTTACTTAAAAACAGGTGATTGAAAAGAAGGTGTGATGAACAGGCTGAGGTAATAGTTCACAGAGTAAAAATGATGAAATTATGGAGTAATTGCAGCCTNCCCAACAAAAAACACCAAACAAAAGTATGATCAGATTTGTGGCAGTTTTATTAAGGTGAGGGACTGAAGTGAGTGTGAATAGGGGCTTTTAAAAACCGTTTTCCTGGCAGGAGGATGTGGGGACCTGGGTTTGCACTTGGTGGCAGTGCTCTCCTGCCCTGTCAGGAGCCCTGCTGCCCATGCTGTGCTGCTGCCTGCAGAAGACACAGAGAGTGATGTCTCTGCACAGCCCAGGGCTCATAACCTGTCTAATATTGTTTTCTTAATTAATTTTAAATACTGTTCCTTTACTCTGACAGAGCTCTGCTGCTTTAGAGCTTTCATTGCTGTCTAAAAAAACTCCTTAAAGAGAATGTGAGGAAAAAAATTTCTGGAAATCGGCGAAAATGTAAGTATTGTAGGAACAATTGTCTCTGTTATCAAGAGTCCCTTGAGAGTAAGGATAGATGGCAGAAGGAAAACATAGGTCTTGGGACCATGCTTGGGACCATACTTAATTTTTGCCTGGGAAAGCACTGATCTTCATGGAGTGGCCCTATTTTTTGCTTTCCTTCCTCTCCTTTCTTTCTCCTTCCCTTTTTCATCTTTCCCTTCCTTTCTCCCTCCTTCTTCCCAAGCAGGCTGTAATTGTGTAAGGGAAATGCTGTACCTTCCCCACTCCCAGCTGGAATATGTTGAAAGTAAGGAAACACACCAGCCTACAGCAAACACCCATTGCCAAGGCATTTATTGACTGTCCTTCAGCTCTCCAAGAGGATGGCAGAAGTGGTGCTGAAAGTCAGGCTCATTGCAAGGTTAGCTGTCAGTGACAGCACCAGAAACCACAGATTGCTCTCAAATGAAGCTCTAGTCCTTCTGGGACCCATAAAATTATGATGATTGAGTGGACTAGATCTGAGCTGTTGCCCCTCCTTCAATAAGGCATCCATAGCACCATAGATGTTGAGGGGGAAATAAAGTGTCCTTCAAATGCTCTGTGCCTTCTGTAATGGAAATTTTGCATTTATGTAGTGTCTTGACAGACTCTGCTGGTAGCAGATGGGAGTCCTCTAGAAGCTCTTTAGGGTGGGTTCACTGATGATCTCACAGCACATGATAGCACAGACCTACTGACCATTCTGATCTACTCAAATAAAGTAGAATTAATGCAGTGTGGTCAAGTCTCACAATTTTCTTATGAATTTCATTTCATTGGATGTCTTCTCAGTGCTTCAGTCTTCTTTCATATGATATGCAGAGAAGTTAATTTCTTTTCTTTTAAAGGGAATGTGTTGTTTTCCTCTTTGTGTGGAACAGATTGAAAATGTGAAAAGCAGCGGCTTTGATTTTTAGGAAACAAATTCCCTCCCTTTGCCCAGGAACATGCAGGGCACTTTAATGTTATGATTTTTGCAGGCCTCAGATCACCAGTAGTCAAGATTAGTGGAGTGGCTTCTGCTTCAGCTTTACAGACCCATTTTTGAACAACAAAATGAAATGTCTGAGACTCTGCAGCTGTTCCCTCAAGGTATGTTGGTTGGTAACCCACTGTGGTGAAAAGAACTATGTAATCAGAGAGTAATAATGCTGGCATCAAAAAAAGAGAAGGTGGGTCAAATCTGACCGTGTGTAAATAGGAAGCTTTGTAAAAACTAGAGAGAACCTGGAGATGCCCTTATCAAAGCACCAGGGGAGGAAAATCAAATGGATTTTTAAATGAACTTTTCCCTGAGAAGCAGGTGAAATTCACCAGAACAGACATAGTGACAAAGGAGACCTCTTTATTTACTCAGATTTGGAGGTTGCTTATGCACCATGTAAGTTCATGGTCTGTTCTAAGTGCAGTTTAAATACTCGATAAATAATGCCCAAAGCACAGAAGTCATCTCTACCATGATGCAAAGTGAAAGGTAAGGCTAATGTGGTTTCTGTGGCTGCCTGGGACAGGTTGTTCAGCAGCAAATATGGTTCATGGATTTATCTATCAGCAGAGATGAGCCTCGTTGCTTTTAAAGTTCATTGGAGCTCCTGATCAACCTAATCTTGGTAATGAACAAAGGCTGTGAAATAATTTGTATCCTCTATTAGAGACAAACAAGCAAGAACACCACTTAAGGAAGCAATATAAATAATGAATGAGTAGAGAAATATGGCCCTTTCTGACAGAAATGATGCTGGTTTTAATTTGTGTTTATGGCACCTAAAGTAATGGACATATGAAATATGCATGGAGAGAAAGAAACAGGAAAAAATCCCTGCAGAACCTGACCGCAATCCCCTGGACTCTGACCAAAACTTGCAATGGGAAAAATATAATGAGACAAAAAGAAAGCTCCAGCAGGAAGAGAAAATAAGAAATGCAGGAAAAATACAGTGCTTCTTTCTCTGGTGCCTGCTACACTATGAGGAAATCAAAACACTTTTTAGGAAATGAGCTCAAAGTGTAAGATTGCCTAGTGAGGCAGTCTTTAGCATTTGGTATAATGAAGTCAAATCTTTATGTAGGAAAAGATAGTATTTCAGTGTTGCTGTGCATAGAAAGTCTGTTAAAAATATATGAATCCCTCTTTCAGGAGTCATTCAGAGCGGTTTTCCTCTAAATTGCAGTTCAAATTTTCCTCATATGCTGTGAGTCAGAAAAAAATTAGAATGTAGCCCATCATAGTGAATCTTCCTCTGTAAAAACAGATCAAGTTTAGTTAAGTTTTTCTTGAAGAACATTTTAGAAATTTGTAAAAAAGGACTAAAATGATTTTACTTTCATAATTGAAATTATTCCTGGACTTTTGAAAACCTAAAGAGTTTATAGAGGTGTTAATATGTCTAAATATAATGATTAGGGCCCTATGTTTTTGTAATTGAGGTGCTGAAAACAATAATGTCCCAAACCTGCAGTGATCAGAGTGATTACAAGATATTGGATTTTGTCCTAGAACAGGAACGCAAACATTTTGTTTGAGCTTGACCACAGAATCTAGTTTCCCAAAGTAGCACATATGATTTTCATCTCAGTAATCAACAGGCCAGACCTTTTAGCAGTGCTTAGAATGGAATGGGATACAGGTGTTATATACTTGAATTTAAATGTGGATTCTTCTAAATTAATTTTTCCACAAAAGTGAAATGGCAC
Source organism: Rhadina sibilatrix (assembly GCA_013400275.1). Classification (NCBI taxonomy): domain Eukaryota; kingdom Metazoa; phylum Chordata; class Aves; order Passeriformes; family Phylloscopidae; genus Rhadina; species Rhadina sibilatrix. The sequence continues at coordinate 34,908 of VWYO01028451.1, read as the reverse complement.
CATATATTTCATAACAGGACTTCTGCATATTACAACAAGACTCCTGTACTTTGTCTTCACAATTGCCTAAAGCCATGTGGCTAGAACACTCCTGTACATGTGTAACTTACATGTCAAAATCACATCTCCAAAGACTGTCTTATCCATCAAAATGTTTGTGCTGGGTATGCATGGCCTGGATTTGGTAGCAATGGGACTGACTACAGGCCTTCTGTGAAAAACTGCTGGAAGCTTCCTCCATATCCAGCAGAGCCAATCCCTGATAGCTCCAAAGAGAGATGTTCTGCCAGCCAAGGCTGGGCCAATTAAAAATGGTGGTAATGTCTCTGTGATGACAGATTTAAGAAGAAAAAAGTTATTGTGCAGAAGTAATTGTGGCCAAAGAAGAGCACGGTGAGAAGATGTGAGAGGAACAACCTTGCAGACACCANTGGGGTAGGACATACAGCTGGGAAGGGGGGGAGGCAGGGAGAAGGTAGTTTTAAGAGGTTATTTTACTTCTCATTATCCTGCTCTGATTTTGTCAGTATTAAATTCACTTCGTATCTCTACGTTGAACCTGTTTTGCCCCGATGGCATTTGATGCATGGTGTCTCCCAGTCCTTGTCGCAACCCATGGACCCTTAGTTATTTTTTTCATCCCCAGTCCAGCTCTGGAAGGGAGTATGNAGGGGATGCAGAGATCCACCCCCATCTTGGAGCAGGTGGATGCCTAGAGAATGTTGTGAGCCCATGGAAGACCCATGGTNGCATGGTGTCTCCCAGTCCTTGTCGCAACCCATGGACCCTTAGTTATTTTTTTCATCCCCAGTCCAGCTCTGGAAGGGAGTATGAGAGTGGCTTTGGTGAGTGCCTGGGGTCTGGCCAATGTCAACACACTACCATGATATAGTTATGAATCCTGGAGAGGTTGTACTAAAAATTGTAAATCCCATACAAAGTGAAAGATAATAGTCCTTAGACAGATGAAAGTTTACAGGAAAGAGAAAAGAACCCCACTCCATAACAAGAGCAAAGTCAGAGATCAAACTTTCTAAAGGTTAGGACAGCAAAGGAGTAGATGTCCTGGTTGTCAAGTATCCATTTCTGAGACACTAGAAAAATGTCAGAGTGTAATTTCTGTCCAACATGACTTTGGCACAGATAATTCTTCAGAATCATGGCTTTAACAGGTATGTGGGCAGAAGATGAAGAAGGAAGCTGCTTGAGGTCTCTTTCAGTTCCACTACTTAAGTAAGGTAATGAAATGACACCATTGTTTGAGAGTTCATGGAATTATTTAAGTTGTGGGATTGCTCTAGCAATACTCATAAGAATTAATAATATATCTCAGTTAGAAGGGTAGTGTGATGTGCAATGTCCAGCTTCCAGGGTGTATAGAGGTTTTTGCAGAAATCCTTGTTTTCTTCCTACTTGGTTGAAAGATTCTTGTCCCCGCCAAAGGAAAAAATAATCAAAGGTAAGCAGAGCTGTGCTGGAAGCAAAAGAACACAGGTGGCAGAAGGATTCAAGCCTGGAGTTCACTGGGAACTTTGACTGTCCTGGCAGTGGAAAGCGGAACAGTTCCTTTGTGTTTTGTTTGTGTGCCTAAAAATGCATTTTAGAATGCATCTATAGTTTTTTTTTTTTTCCTGAAAGAAGTACCTTCAGTATTCACAAACTATTGTGTAATTTTTTTCAACTGAAAGTCCTTTGCAAGTCCTGTATGAATCTGCTGAGAAGTCTGGCCACTCAAAACATGAATTTTCCAGAGAATTTGCTGAAAAGAGAGAAAAAAAAAAAAAAAAAAAAAAAAAAAAAAAAAAAAAAGGAAGAAGGCCCATCTCTAATGACTCTAGCGGCAATTGTCTACAAGGACTTCTCACAGATAACACAAGAATTTACTGTTAATATCTTTGGGTCAGATCTTTGCATGATACAAATTGTATGTAACTCAGTCTTTCAATTGATGCTTCAGAGATATTCTATGAAGTGCCTCCACTTGCAGAGAAAACATAGTGAGACAAAGGCCATGCCAAAATGTACCAAGAGGATACAGGTTGGGATCTTCAGTGCGTGGAAGTCAGTCTGTCTCTATGATTTAAATAGTTTATACAGGCCTTAGCTGGCATGAGCTGCATATGCATTTCAGCAAGGACAAAGGAAGTATTCATTCCTTTGCAAGGACTCCCAGCCAGATATTTATCGTTCTCACCTGTTCCTTTCTCCAAAACAGTCCACAAAACCCAATCTGACATTCAGCAAGTACTGGATGACAAACATGGTAGTAGAAGAGCCTCAGCAGGCCTAAGATTCACTGGGTAGATAAAGGAGGACTGTAAAGAAGTGCCCTTTCCAAGATTCTGATGGGAAGCATAAACAGGCAAACTGTTCTTTGCTCTCATGCTGACGTTTTACTGTGGAGTTCCTACTCAAAGGCCTTCTGAGCACAAGGCAGCATAAATGAAACTATAACAAACTACTGGTAGAATTGTACATGCCCCTTAGCTGTAATTCAGAAAGTTCTCTGTACAGTGAGCAGGGATCAGACTTTACTATGGGAAATGCATATACCATGCAAAGGTACACCAGTTAATATCTCTTGTTCTGAAAAGCTAGACAAATATGTTGCATTTTATTGTCCAGAAAACCAAACACTGTCCCACAGCAGGTAGGACCATACCTTTTGTTCCATTGAGCGCTGCAGGAATCCTGAGCTTCAAGTAAACCATGAGAATTTTTTCTCAGCAAGTCCCAGGTTTACAGTAAAAGCAGCAAAGCTAAGTGACAGAAAGAAAAAGCATAACTGTCACAGCATTGTTTTCAGAAAAAAAGTAGCTTTCTCTCTTTCAGGGCTTTTGCTTTATTCTCATCTGTGCTGTAGTGCAAAATGGTAGACTCACGATAAAAGGCAGCATTCAGTGCCATAAGGGCTCCTTTATCTTTGTTAGCAGGCACTGACGAGTTTGCAGAAACCTTCCAAACACTTTCCAAGCAGGACTGGGTTTGGGCTAGATCTACTTTGAAAATTGTTGCAGTGCTACCTTGGTCTCTTTCATGTGCATTAAAAAAAAAAAAAAGGTAATCTAGGATTCATACTCCTGGTCTGGTGAGTAAGACATCCTCAAGAAGCTCTCCTATTAGACCTCTATCTTTTCAAGTTGAACAACATCCTCAATAGCAATAAATTTCCTCTGTCTCTCCCAATCCTGTAATGGGTCATGCTTGACTGGAGGTCTGTCTGTTTTGTAGAGTAATCTTGACAAAGAAGAGTATAATTCTGGAGGGCCAAGATTTGTGAGCTTCACAAAATGTTTTAAAAATATCTGGAGTGGATTCCCTTTTCTTGCACAAGAGGAACAGGCAGTGTAGTAGATTTTGTACTATTAATAAAAGTCAGCTCTGCTAGGAGGGTCTGATGTCTGCAAATTCTTAAATATTAACAGGACCACCATCTTTGCATAAAAAACCCCACACATATTTTGCAAATATATTTATTGGAAGAACTGCTTAACTAATTTTGTACTGTGCCTCAGATGAAAACATTTCAGACAGAGCAAAGCAGTAAAGTGCAAAGCAGTAAAGTACAAAGCAGGCTTGTAAAGCAACACCACAACCCCCATTCCATCATGCACAGCTCTAAAATAAGCACAGTTTTCTTTGATAAGTCACTTAGATTATTTGAATGTTGACCAGGAAAGTGAGTCTTCATGGAAGAAGTTACTTTTTCTATGCATTGTGAAGAAAAAATTTCCTAGAACATGGGCAGGGCAATAACTAAAATCCCTGATGAGTGTTATTTGTTATGAAATATAATGCTTTGTAGTCCTTTGGAGGAGGGATTTTCTTGCCACAGACTGTACTATTTCAATAGTTATTTTAATAAAAACATGTCCAAATGCATTCCTTCAGCCATTTTCTCTCCTTTTTGTGGAGCAGGAAGTTTCAGAATATATGGTTTTTGAAAAGCCTATGTGGAAATTGCTCCAAAAAAATGTGCTTTGAAGTAATGGCATTCTTATATTTTATCATACTGAAATGCTGAAATAACAATTTGAAACACAAGGTTTACTTCCATATGTTGATTCACACTTCTTTTCTTAAACATTTCATCTACCATCACAAAAATCAGAACATCACTAACCTTAGAAAATACCAGCACTGTACCACAAAATACAGAATGTCTGTGTGATCACTAGGAAACTATTCCAGTGGAAAGTATTAGCCGTTGTCAGAGTTCATTAAAAAAGCCTTCTTATTGGCTTTAACTCTTCATTACTTGCTGGGAGAGGAAATTTTTTTACATTACATATTTTTTTTTCATCATGGACTAGAGACACCACAGTTCTTGCTTCAGCTGTTTGCAGAGAACATTGAAAATGGAAAAACATCCAGAATCTGCTGAGATTCCAGAATCTAATAGGGAAGGCTGACCTTTTGCATGTGGGATGAATATATCTCACACAGAAATTTCAGATCAGTGCCAGCCCCAGCACTGATTTTTTTTCAGTTCAACTGCTGGATGGCCATCAAATACCAAAGCTGCCAAATTCATTTCTCAAACAGGCTCAAGTGATTGGCCCTGAGTCCATGCCTCTGCAAAGATGTGAGGCATGCACACAGCTGATTTGATCATGTCTCCTCCCTAGAAACTTGCCTGGCATTAGGCAGCTTGTGACTATCAAATATTTATTATATTGTCAGAGGAAAAAGCCAGAGCTAATTGATGTTTTCTATAGCAGAACCCAACGCTGTAGGCTGTTTGATAAGCAGTGAGAGTTTCCTTGGCAGTTCAAGGAATGGAGCTTCTCAGCCCAGTGTCTTCTTATTTTGCAAATTCCCATTCATTTACATAAGGTTGCCAAGCCATGAGAAGATATTTGCTGAGTGTTCTACAAATTGGAAAGAGGCTTACCATGCAGGAGAGCCACCATCACTGACCAGGCAGTGCAGGAACAACCAGGTCTGGTGAACAGACACCAGAGATTCTCTGGATGGCCTCTGTCACTGCAGCCACAATAGGAGGGGAAGGAACACTGGTAGGACTCAAAACATTCTGAGGCAAGGTAGAAAAGCCACCTAAACCTCTGGAGAAATGATGCTACCACAAGCTCTGGCTTAGGGCTGGGAAGAAAAGTGTTTTCTGTAATTGTCATGATGTGATAGTACTTTCTATCCTAGGCAAATAAGAGATCACACAGAAAGAAAAAGAAAAAACACAACAACCCACAAACCCACAACAAACAAACCCACAAGCCAACAAAACTCAACCGCCACATTAAATCAAGTATTAGATTGTTCCTATTTTAACTCTGTTGATTCATCCAGCCAGGTCCTTCCAACAAGATTCCTGCACAAAGAGCTTGAGGCGTCTAAAGAACTAAGGGCTTGGGGTCTGGAAATGCTTAGTTAAAATGTTGGCTCTTTCACTACCTTGTGCAGTTTCCAGCTGGCTAATTCATTTTTCAGTGTCTCAGATGGTTCATCCACAAGTCAAAGCAACAGCAGTGTCCCCATAGAAGTTAGTGATCAGGGAATAAAAGCCATGTTTCTAAATATGTAGATTATTAACAATGAAAACGAGTAAGCCCAAAGGAAAAAAATATGCTTATTTTTATGATGTAGCAGTTATGTAAAGGATTGTGACCTCAGCTAGCTAACAAATACAGCTCCTAGTGACTTTTTGAGGTAAGGTTTTAAATTATTTGCAAGTTGACAGCTGCTGGTTATAGTCATCTGGGTGTGCATTTGTATATCTGAAGATTATGGTAAATTACTTGTATTTGATGCCTGTATTAAATGGTATTTAAGGAGCAAATTGACTGTAACGAGCAACAAAAAAGATAGAGTCTGTTCTGTCTGTGGGGATAGAAATCCAAATCTGTGTCCAGCTATTCTGAGGGGGTTGGCAAAGCCATAAACAAGCTGCAGTTGAAAAGATATTATTCTTGATCAGTGCTATGTTAAAGTTCACGGAAGGGTTGTGAGCACTGTCCCTTACTCCTGAAGAAAGATCCCTGCTGTGCTCATAGACATAAATCTTGTCTAACCTCAACAACACTTCAGGACGGCTTGTGCCATTGGGCCAGACTTTTGCATGCAAAGGGTCTGGTTTTGTTTTTACATTGACTTTCAAGGATGTTGTATATGGCTTTGTTTCCTTGCATAACATATCCCACAATGTAAAAAATTACCTTAAAAAATAGGAACAGTTTTTGTTTCGTCATGGAGATAGATATAAATATTAAAAGCAGGCACAGATAAAACAATAAACATTCAAAATTGGACTTTGAATAATTCTTTGTTTTGAAACACATTCTTCCCGCATATGTGGATTCAGAGATATATAACTTTCCCTTGGGACTGAAAACCAGTAGGATTTCCACAAGTCATCTGACCACATGGCACAGTGTATGCTATTGAAATGCTTGCCCCCACTAAGCTCTCAGAAAAAAGCCTCTCTCTCTCTCTCTCTGACACAGGCTGCAGTTTTTTAAGAAGAACTAAGCTCTGTAATTCCTGTGATGATTTCTATTGTGAAGAAGTGATGGGCTGACTGACAACTGAGCACCAGGTCATGATTTAACACACTTGTAGGTGTGTCCCACTTTGAGGAAATGTCAGGAAAGCACATGGGCTTTATGTGTGTGTGTGCATTTGTTTGTCCTGAATTTCTGTTGTGATGAGTTTGGCTCTCTGTCAAGCAAATCTCATCCTGACATCGAGCAGCTAATTCCAAGACTTTTCTTGGTTTGCACAGAGGAACTTCAGACAGGTAACCATTGCGCTACTTGCCAGCGCCCCTTCAGAGGGAACGCCTCTGAAGTTTTTTTTTTTGCTGTGGGGTGACGTGCAACAGGACCCTTGGTGCTCACGCATGGATTAAGGCACAGCTATTCTATGGGAAAGTACTTGGTTGTAAGACCAGGTTACTGTAACACAAAGGTAAAATGTCAGTTTTGTAGCTTTCCTAAACACAAATGTTTTAATTTGAACTTGGAAGAAGTGTTATCATGAAGTTGAAGGTACAGCAGTGTGTACCAATATATAGATGCTACATAGTAGCATAGATGGGATAAACTGGTATAAACTCTTTACAAACACTTGCATTTTTCTTTCTCCAGACAGAGCTGAAGACAAAAGAAATTAACAAAGGGTTCTTATGTCACTTTCTAGATTATGCCACTCCCCATACTTTTCAGAAGAGGTGATTCCAGATGAAAAACCTATGTTCTTATGGTGTCTCTGATAGGACTGATTTTGAGATTATGAGTGGTGTTATTTAAAAATATACTTCCCAATTGCCTCTGTATGTATTTATTTACTAGAATTCCTCACACATGAGAGAACTAAGTCTGTTCCAGTGTCCATTCCACCTGCTGTGTCCACTTTAAGCCAGTCTCTGCTTTTGTTTTCCATACATTTTTACAAGAGGGAAAAAGGTGGGAACACTGTTCATAATTTTGCTGGCCAAGAAAACACTCCCATAATTCTGGCAATTAGTCTCCAAACTTTGTTTATCTAAGAAACCTGCTTTATTTTCCAAACTGTGTTAATAAGAAGCCCTGAGTGTCATGGCTTAGAAATGCTATTCCACAATATTCTCCCACCACACTGAGACTCCAAAACCACATTCTTCTCACTGGCTTCCCTTTCCCCCACTTCCACCTGCAGATGGCCAGAGAGGAGAACTGGAGACACAAAAGAAAAAATTGTGGGCTGAGACAAGAACAATTTAAAGGAAACCACAAAGAGATAAGAAAATAAACAGTTACAGTAACAATATTAATAATAAAGGCAAAAAAAAAAACAAACTTGGAGAGCTCAACCCAACAGAAGCCACTCCTCCCAAACCAATCCCTCTGGCTGGGAGCAATGTTGCCTCACCATTCCATCTGCCGGTTTTGCTCCACTGGAAAAGGAACACCCTTAGTTCTCAGATATGAGAGAGAGAGTCCCTTTCCATGGCTCCTAGTAATAATGTAAAATGCTATAGAATATCATTAGCATCATAGCCACACCCAGACAACTCCAGGCTCCGGTCCCAACACAGCTGATCTGGACCAAAACCAGCACATTAAATCAAGAAGGTTTTTGACATACCCTTTGGGAGAAAACCTCTGCAAAAGTACACGTGAAGATCTATTGGGTGATAAAAGAACTCTTAATGTATGCCAGCTTAGCTTTAACAAGGGACTCTGTTTTCATGTTAAATCAGTAGACAGGAATGAGAGACTATCTGTTGCAGTTTATGGTCTCTGCTATAAGATTCCACTGTAACTTTTGGGAAGTTAGCTCTATTCTTCATCCTAAAATGTAGAAAATTTGACAGTAAGACACCTTTTCCCCATGTATGGAATATAAAGAAAGGTTTGCCCATCAATGCCTTTCAGGACATAAACAAAGACTTCTGTATTTGCTGTTTCTGAGCTCCTTTACAGAGATTTCTGGTTTGCCTGGAAACATCACTGCTGTCACTGTAGGCAGCACATGCTAAAGTTGTTTAAGAGAGGCTGTATTGTAGAGCAGTTAGATTCTTTTGGGATTTGACAGCATTAAACTGCTAGACTCTAATAACTTATAATTACACAACCTGTGAATTAGGAAAACATCCAGAGGTTTTCAGACTCTGATGATGAATTTAACCTTAATTTAAAAACATTGTCAGATAAGTACAAAAAGGACTGTTCTGTGTAACGCTCTTTTGTCCACTCAGTATAGTTACTCTAATTCAAGTGTTGGACCTGAATCAGCAGCTCAAAACACTTGAACTTTCCTGTTCCACCTAAAACCAACCCCAGGCTGTTGATGGTCCAATGGACTCCTCTTGTCAAGGTACCTACTAGTGAAAGAGTAAAAAAAAAAAGGAGAAGAAAGAACAAAAGGCTTTTAACTTGTGCTGCACATGATAATGATAGAGTGCCTTCAAAGAGCACTGGGGTTTTTGAAAATCACAGGAGTGCAAAGAGGTCACCCATAGATATTTGAATTATTAACATATGTTTAACCATTAAAGAAAGATATATTGATAGAATATCAATGTCATTAATTATTTAGTTACACAAAGTACAGCTTAGAAAACAAATTAAGTATTCCCCACAGTTTGGGAAAGACAAACCTTGAATAAATGCATCGTAAAAGGGTTTGTTACCACAAGGCCGGGTAATAACAGATGATCTTAGTGTACTGTGGAAAATGTGTTTGTGTTGGTTGTATTTATTTTGCTTACAAGATGAGCCTTTATCAGTTGATCTGTAGTGAGGTGGAATGGAGAAAACCACAAAGAAACAATTTTGTGCTTGAAGGGAAATGTGGCAGCCTTTCAGCTTGTGGTTTTCAAACAATTAGGTTTTTGAAAGAAGTGTGTACAGCTGTTTGAGGAAGAAAATCCACCTAGTAAATACCTCACACAGGCTGTTTTCTGTGTCTCTAGTAACTACCTCTGATTTTATTGCTAATGAAGATCCTGCAGTAAGATTAGGACATCTCTCTCTTAGTCTTTGTTGACAGGAGAAAAATACTGTGCTCTTGGAACCTGTTGCTCACTTTTTTTTTGTCAGCTGGCAAATAAAATCTTGGATCACTGCATATCTACTTTGTAATACACTTGTGGCTGAAATTCCTTCAGATTTTGGTTCCAGTGTATGATTATTGCATAGTTTCTTCAGTCATTAGTCAGCTATTCAAACAATCCAAGCAGATTTTTGATATTAAGTCTGCAGGAGTACGAGATAAGTATTTTTTCCCTACATATGTGATGTTAGAAGTATGGAATTAATAAGCATAGTTTTGGGAAAACCTCGTAAGGCTTGCTTTTATTTTATTTATGGTTTGTGGGCACTTGGCTGAGTTAGGTGCCCAATACTCAGCAGTATGTTTCATTGACAGTCAGGCTGCATACGCTCACCTGTCTTCACTGTTGGAGGACTTGCCACAGCAGGTGAGCTTTGTGTTGGTGTTTTGCATGCCTAGAGACAGATAGGATAATGACTGCCGATATATGCATATCCATTTCTCCCTTGGCTGAGATAAACTGAAAGAGTATGTACTCTTTCCCAGGCACTGGAGAAGAACCTCTCTAGCTGTAGCTGTGAGGGCATCTTCACAATGACTGGGAACAAAGTGGTTGTCCATAGCCACCAAGGGGTCAGAGGAAGAAGAGAGTCCGAAGTCAACTAGAGTGTCTGTGGCACAAGTGAGAACAAGGAAAGTTTGGGTACCTCTGAGTATAACTTTAGGAGTGAAGCTGAACTGGAACATGAGTATTGAACAACACACACTATGTTTGTGATGACTTCAAGACAGGAAAAATACTCTCAGCTATCTTTATATCACTGCACTTCTCTGATTCTGGAAAATATACTTCTGTTTTAGTGTAAAGGTGCAAGATAGTACTGAACATAGTCAATTTGAAAATTCAACTGGAAAGGTAGTATGCATGTGGAGGAAAGAAAAAGAGGAAAATGCAGGAATTAAAAAAAAAAAAAATTAATCACAGCCAAGAATTGTACAAGTAATTCTCACTGTGCTGGAAATCAAACAGCTAAACAGTCATCTGTCACATGACATCTTATCTCTGTTGTGTCTGAAGAACTGTATCTGAGATATTTTTGTTGCTTTATTTGGTTTTCTTTGTTGGGTGAAGATTTTTAGCTTGTCAGTCATGTGCATAGCATTCCACCTATGTATTAGTGTTGAAGCACAGCAGTAATTCTATAATTCATATTGCACATTGCTCCATTTTGGCAATTACAGTTATCTGGCAAAGGTGGGGTAGCAAACTCTGGGCTTTCTAGGAACATCAGGCTCCAGGCTGTCTTGAAAACAGGTGTCCCATGCATCACACACAGGAGAACATGGTCAGGAAGGATGTTTGGCTATTGTCTTGGGTTGTGAAGCCAGGGGTGTGTATTCTATTTCATTTATTAAAAGCAGTTGGGGAGATGTTTTTCTTTATCTCTTGTAACTCAAGGGAGGAGAGGGGTGGATGCCTTTTGGTAATGGGCCAACTGTTAAAACCAGGTAGGGCATTGTTTCTTATCTCTTTCATTGCTGGTCCTCCCTCCAGGGGGATATTTTTCTCCTAATCAGCCATTAACACCTCCCCAAACNCTTAATTGCAAAATTATAATTTGGTGGGGGTGAGGGGTTTACATTCCCCATTCTAAGAGAAACTCCAGCTTTCCCTGTCAGATACCTGTCTTTCCAAACCAAGACAGCTATAGTTCAAACTGTGACCATGTTACAAATGAGAAATTTGTCTTCAACCCAGTGGGGCAGAGGCAGCTCTCTGTTCAGATCACTTTGGTCCAGAGCTCTCATAGACCTTGTCCTCTTGACTTGTCTTGAAGTGTAGCGACAAGAGAACAAAGGCAAATTTATTCCATAGTCCTGGGGTGTGAAACGTAGGGCAGCTGTGGAAGTGGGATTCTAGTGTTTTTGAGGGAGGGTCCTCTGTCCCTTGTTTCATAATTTTAGGGAACTTGCTGAATAATTTAGTTCTAATAGGCTGTAGGGACTTCTCACGTATAGGTCTTCTGCCAGTTAATAATACTTAGTACATATATTACTCTTTACATCTGCAAAGAGCTTTATAAACATTAACTAATTAAACCGCATAACACTCTGGGGAGGTAAGTATAAGTAAGTTATTATTGTTATGTAAGGAAGGCTCTTGGCCCTCCTTTTAGTGGAATTCTCAGGGGAAATTCTAATCCTCCACACTGCAGCCCTTTTTGATCTTCAGTGCCACTTGTGAGTTACATTTACAAAGTGAATTAATAAATGAAGCCACGCTCCCACTCCTTGTGCATCCATAAGGAAATTTTACATACTCTGCATCTGCTTAATTCCCTCTTGCACCAACTCTTGGTGCCCAGAGAGACAGCTTTAGGGATTGCATAAGTCTTCTGTGCCTCTTCTCCTAGGTCTCTTTCCTTCCATAGAATCCAGCATCTTGAAAGGCTGCAGTGATCACAGGTGTAATCATGATTTTCCTGGAGAAGTCAGAAAGCATGGGGGGAAAACCCAAATAAACAGCATCTGTAAGAACACGGCATGGAGAAAATCACATGAACCTGTAGAAAATGGAACTTTCTACTTTAGAACCTCATCCCAGTTAATGGTAAAGATTCTGTTGATGTCAATCATGCAGGAACAGCTGGAACAAAATCATTAAGAATTCCTGTATTTTCAGCAATGCGTGGGTTTTTAGCACGGAATTTCCAGGAAAGCTAGTGGAAACTGTGTGCCCAAATCCTGCACATTCGACTTGATAGCATTTTTTTGAGAAAGCAATCCCCAAATACAACATCAGTGAAAGCAATATTGACCAATACTGGTTTTATCCAGCTTTTAGATGAATTTTTCTGCAAAACTTGGACCAGATTTTTTGAATTGCACAGAGGTTTCTGGCAATGCCTCATTCAGGGATGCTGTGCAAGAAGGTCTGAAAACACTCTCAGCTCTGACCAGTTAAGACTTTGGGACGTGCATGTCAGAAGCAGGAAAGCATCATGTCATGCTTAGGTTTTCTGAAGTCTTTTCCCAAGGACGAAAACTGGTACACAAGGTCATATTTTCTAAACTATATTGTTTTTCACATTCCTCTCTGAAGGAGAGACTTTGCTTGTTTACCCTTGATGCAACCAATGGGTCAAGAGATCCCACCTCTTAGGTGGGCACATTGTAAAAAGGTATAAAACAGGTTTGGACAATAAACTCCCTTCTTGGAAGCATCAGCCTTCTGAACAAGACTCTTGTCTCCCTTTGTGTCCAACAGCGACAGCATGCCCCAGAGGTGACATCATGAATGTCTGACAGGGGAACACTCTCTTACGGCTTTGATGAAAACTGGCTGATGACTGCATTGTAAAGGCACATTCAAGTTTCTGCTGAGCAGAGGTCCTTCTGAGGATTTGGGGCCTAACATTTGTAGTCATAACAATGCTGTTAATATACCACATTAAAGAGGTACTTTGAAGCTCTGACAAGGGCAGTGAGAGAAAGCAGGATGGCAGCTGCTCTGTCAGTCACTTTCTTTTCTGTGGGAATCAGCTGACTGTTATTAACACTTTTTATTTATCATTTAAGCTAGACTTGTTACAAAAAATAGTAAAAGAAGCAACAACCCCAAAAAAGACCTCAGTGGCCAGGAAAAAAGTGAAAGTGGTCTGTGGGGACTTTGGTAGCTTTCTGTGGCTTGATACGTATTTAGGCTGATGGTTTTTCAATACACCACTTCCTCCTCCAACCACCTTAGCTGCCATATTAAAGTGATCAAATTGACCACAAATTTACTAAACAGAAATATGCAGTTCACTTAGTCTTTAAACCACATAAATACTGAAGAGGGATTTCTCCAGTCTCCGGCATTCATCTTGAAACTACTGCTTAATATTAAATCATTAAACCTCAGGAAATTTTTTTTTTTTTGCACAACCTGTGAGGAGGCACTTAAAATCTCAGTCATCTCCCACTAGAAGTGAAATGAGAATGTTCTGTGCAGTACAGCACCAAGGGCAAGATTCTAGTGAGGCTGAAGAACCTTGAAAAGGTCAGCTAGTTGAAAAAAGGTGCAACATGCTTAAAGATAATTTGACTTTTTGGAGATCCTTGTTTTTCAACAGCTGCTTGTGTCTACTTAAGTATGTGTTTTCAAGGGAACAAGCCTATGTGCACTTCACTGAGGCATATATTGACTTCTGTGCTTTAATTCTGTACATAGTGTTGTGTTTGGTATTGTTTGAAGGGGTTGTACATCTTCACATGTGTATGTCTGTGTGCATTTACTTAGCTAGGTGTTCTCAGCAGGGGAAACCAAAGATAAACATTCTTTAATAAAGAGTCATACATACAAAATT
>VWYO01028451.1:0-21047 GCA_013400275.1 Rhadina sibilatrix | reverse complement strand
AAATTTTCTAGATGTTAAAAAAAAGTATGTAAAGACACATTTAGGTGCCATTCACTCTAAGCAACCAAGTAGCAGAGCACTAGCATAACCATCAGCAGACACCACCCTAGACTTCGCCCCAGACACTTCAAGCATGGAGCATGTTCCTTGCAAAAACTACTCTCTGCCAGACCCCTCCTTAAGACTCCTCTTCACTGTGACCCCTATAAAAGACATGACAAGACTAAGCAAACAACTAGTGTGGGGTAAACCACTGTATATTTTGCTTATCTGTGTTGGCTTACCAGGATGTTCTGCTCTTCTCATCTGATCATTACATACACCTGTCATCTATTGTGTTATGACTTAAATCAGGCCTTGAATAGATGTGTGTGGAAGGATGGAAATCAATTTGTTGCAGGACAAACAGGACAGTATCCACAGACTGAAGGACAGCTAAATGATAACAATCGATATGTCAGAGAATTGGAGAAACAAAGTGAAAAAAGAAATAATAGGCCTTTTTGATTTAGCTGAGGCCCCAAAAGTATTTGGAGCATATATCTCATTGCCAGGGAACAACAATTAACCATCAAGCAAAGATTGACCCAGGTAGCTCAGATGAACACAGATTTTGATGCTCCTCCAGATATATTAAGGTGCTGTCATTTGGATGGTTCTGGGAGCAACACAGGAGAAAGCCTTTTTTCATACACGGTGAGGGATGAGATGCTCCCAGGTGTCACTGAGTGTCCCAAGGTGCTGTGAGAACACCTTGAATTGCCTTGCAAGCATATGGCTCAGCAGGATTTGTAAAGGATACCCACCCCAGTGAGTAGAAATTTGCCATACATATCTTAGCGGCATTTGAAAATTCAGTTTTGGTTTTTGCTGCTTTTTTTAAGTTCTGTTCCAAAAAACTTAAGGGCAGCAATCTGCCCTTATTCTTCTGGACTTCAGGTAAATTAAGAAAGGAGATCCACAGAAATCTTTTTGCATTAGAAAAAATATAATTTTTCTCCTGCCAAAATATTTGTTTAGGAGCCTGGTTCACTATGTAATCTTTTATGAACTTTTTCACTTTTGTTTCCAAGCTAAAATCAAGTGCAAGTTTATACATGTTCCTGCACTTCATCCTATACATATACCATACTTGAACACCAGATATTTTTGTATTGTTCAATTACCTGCAAAGTCGTTCTTCTTTATTTCTTGTTCTGATAAACAAAAAGCAATTTTGTCCCTCCTCCTGCCACAGTTCAGAAGCACTTTAAACAATCACGATTTCTGACCTGTAAGTCAAATTGTATTCTTACATGCTTGTGTATGATTTCTGTAGGTATTGCATATACCTACATCACATTTCTGAGGGTAGAATTTGACCCATCAACATCTTTCACCATGAGCCAGCATGAGGGTAAACGAGTTTATGTTGCAAAAGAAATTTATCTCAACACAGAGTGGGAGTATATTACACATACTCCATTGATTTTTGTGATTCAATGTTTTCACTAAGAGGATGCTAATAATCTGCACAATTAATCTTTTTCTGAAAATCACTTTTCAAGAAGATTTAAATATTTATGGGTAATCAGTGGGAATGTTTGGTTTGTAATGTCTTTGTTTCCCTTGGGAAGTGTGCTTCTGCCAGGACCTGTAACTTGCAGTCAGGCACCATGCATACAAGGAAGGGAGGCACAGTTCAAGCATGTACTTGAATTTGAAGGATTTCCAAATCTGGCTGTTTTATTCACACTCAGAAGTCATCATCTTTCAATATCTTCTTCACATAAAACAGGAGTTCTAGACTTGAGTTTTAGGAGAAATGGGTGTGTTTTCATGATGGGCATGATGGTGACAGGGAGAAAATAGTAGGCTGAGATGAACCCTCCAAGGTAACCAGTTAACCATGAGTGGGAGATATGAAGGTCCTGCAAAGCACCCACACTAAAATGTGGGTCTCAGTTCCACTTCAAGGCCAAATTCACAGGAAAAATGAGGTTTTTACAATCATTGCATGCAAAGCCTCAGCTGAAGTTACAGTACTTCATGTTTGTGCCAGCATGGAATCCTTTGAATAAAATTTGCAAAATAAGTACAGTGGCTGTGCTCTGGAAGAACATCATTGTCATCACAGCCAAGCAACAGCCCCCAGCTCTGTATCAACACTTAAATCAAAGATTTCTTCTTTTTAAGGAGAAGAGACTATTTTAACATGGGAACACTAAATAAGAAGAAGACTGTATTTTGACCAGTCTTTGACCAGACTATTTTTGCACGAGGTGAATTGTTGCAAATTATCCAGTAACTTCTTTTGGACTTACTTTGCAGATCAAAGTCCTGGGAACTGCGTCCTTTCTTCACACTCAGCACTCCTGAGCCCACTGTATCAGGCATCTGTAATTCCTTTCCTACCTACAGATTTTGTGTTAAATATCGAGACAACAGTGACAGGGAAATCAGTGTTTCGATGTATGTGGATTATGGTATTTGAGTTACAGTAAACTGCTATTTTAAACAAAGTAGCTCAAAGTGTGATGTGACAGAAAGAACAGGGGGATTTAAGTGCCCTCGATGAGCTGCGTAGCACACTACTCACAAAGCTAATGTCTTCTCAGTGTTATGCCAGCTGAGCTCTCCAACATTCTTAAAGCCCAAGTTGTTTGTAAGGTTATTATTAGAGATTTCTCACTTTCTGAAGCCAAGGGAGAAAATAGCAGCTGAGGTAAATGCTGCAAGGCCCCCAGACTGTGTTTTTGTTTGTGATTTATGATTCAGAAGCAGACATCCTGTTCTGGTACAAACAGCCTTGCTGGTGAGTTTGACACCGTGTTTCAAAAGGTACTTATTGAACAGAAAGTGGAAACAAGAAGGGGGTAGTAGAGCTTCTGAGGACTGAAAAACAAATCAGCCTGTCTGTGATGTGAGGCACTCTCCTGTTCCCCTGAGGAGAAAGCTCTTAGTGGATTTCAGCTCCTGCGATGACAATGATGTTATTTTTTGAGCTTTTTACTGCACTGTAAATAACATTATGCTATTTGCATAACACCCGAAGTGTCTTTGAGTAGGAATATAAAAGTGGAGAAAATGCATTCAATTAGAAACAACTCCTACTATTCATTGTAAAATGGACAATGATTGGAAACAATATAACTACGGTCATTGCTACTCTCACTTGTTACTGTTTATACATTAGGTCATTCGATTTCCACCTTTTTGTTCTATAATGGAAGTTTAAGCCTATTCTACCCTTGTTATTTATATGCTAGTTACATGCCTCCGAACAAGAAGAAAAATACTTATTTAAACCAAATGTAAAAGTTTTGCCCAGATCTTCACTCAGCCTTCCAGTGGCATGAGTCAAGTAAGCAGACCAGAGGTGATAACAAAGAACAAAATCTGATAACAGTCACAGAAATCCTGTAAGCTGATTGAGAGTTATACAGTTCATTTTTAGCATACTGGTCTTCTACAAATACACTGAAGTGGGGTAGGAGTTCTTTAGGGCAGACTGTTTATCTGTGCTGAAAGGGAGAACTGGAAAGATGAAAATCAGCTTGGGTAAGTGACAAAAATATTCAACTGTATTATTTAACTCTATTAAACTCATTGTAATTCAAATCACTTGTGATGACACTTAATAACGTCCTGAATGAACTGTGAAGTGTAATATGTAGTTTAAACACCAGCTGTATGGTGTCCAAAGGATGGAGGAGATGATTTGAAACATTTTTGCATGTCTGAATTTTGCTATGCAGTATAGTTTGCAACGATCCTGAAATAACAGAGCTACAAAGGGAAAAACTATTGCTATGGCAACAAACTATTTCTAATTTAAGTGAGCTAGGTGTAAGAAAAGAAGCAACAGTGTGATTTAAACAGAAACAGGCTTTGCAAAATTAATTAAATAATGCAATAATTAATTAAAAACTGAGCAACAATTTAGCCTTCTACCTGTAATAATTTAGCATATCCATCTGTAACTCTCCTTTCTCTAGTAGTTTCTCAACTTACAGAAACATAGAACAACATTTTACAGCCTTAGAAACTAAGACAGGAGTTAATTGAGTCCATCTCAGGAGAGACGTAGAAGTCCCTAACAAAACTAGGTGCAGAATATGCATGATTCAGGATATAAGGTCAAGATTACTTATAGCTGGTATTAGGGACCAAATTAGGAGCCCAAATCAGGAGTTGTTATTGCCAGAAGCTATCTCCACATTCAGTGAAGTCCAGTAGATTAGTATGCCCATTACATCTTTGGCTAAATTGTCAAGAGCCTATTTTTCAAGCCATGTTCTCTCTGATTTTCAGGGACCACAACCAGACTGATTTCCTAGTCAGCTATCTCAATTAGAAGAGGAACCAAGATCAAAGGCCTTAATTCACTCTGGTGGTTAATAGGAAATATAAAACTGTATTCCAATGCAAATTAATGTCACTCATTTGCCATCCTCCAAGCTGCAATGATGATTTCCCTGACTTTGGGTTAACTATAAGCAAAAATGTCTGCTTTTTCTACAGCCTTGTTGCAAGATAATAAAGGACAAAATTAAGAATCTTCATCTGATAACCAAGAATTTTCTTATTAGTATAATGGAAGAAGATACTAACAAGATACTAACATCTAACAACTACTTCTCTCCCCAAACCTCTTTACTGGCAGACTTGGCTGCCCTGTTTGTTGTTGTTGTTACATATTTTTAGTAATTTGTTTATAGTTTTTCAAAGGATAGACCACTCTCTTGAAAAAATACGTTGATAAAAGTATTTTTTACTTCTATGTAATGCTTTGTCTTCGTCATGATTATCTCAGTCACTTTTTGGGAACCCTCAGAAACAAGTCCTTAGGTTGTGTATATAAGAATATACTGATTTGTCAAAAAGAGACTCTGTATAAAGCAATGATGCTGCCTGAAGGAATGCACTCTGCTGCCTCCAGCCCTGCAAGAGACAAAGGGGAAAGTTTTGGGAAAGTGCAGTTGAGACATGTCAGTGACCCTCCTCTTCAAGGCATTGCCTCTTGGAGATCAAAGGTCTGAAAAGGCTTAGCAAGCAATGGATGACATATTTTTAGCTCTACTCAGCTGCTTCGAAAGCTTCTGCTTTGTCAATAAGGCAAATTAGATGATTCAAAGGGTTACATTTGATTAAAATAAAAAATAGTAACTTAGTTGGCCAATCAATTTCGAATAGGCTCTGCGGTGAATAAATGGCAACTTGTTTATTTTCTGTTGCCACAAAACAGAATTTCATATGACTGCAGGAAGGCAGTGGCTTTTTCTATAGTATTTGGTTTCAATCTTTCAATTGACGATAACAGGGGAGAACAGAATCTTGAAAAATGTTGACATACAATGATTTCTCCATGTTAAACTTGAGCAGGTTTAATACTTACAAAAAGATTAAATGACATTTGAAAAAGGCTTAATCTTTGGTTGTTTGGCTTCTGCAAAATAATATGATCTCTGTAGTCAACATGGTTTTTTGAAAGTATGTTTACTGAGCTTTTTTGGTAAGACTGTCTTCATTACCTCTCTTTCTCTATGTTTTGGGCCTGAGTTTGGTGGTTTTGTTTGCTCTTGTAGGAGAATGTTTCAATCTACTTGCAGTAATTTTGTTTGCCTCACAGCTGGACTCCAAGAAGATCTAATTATATTTACTGTATGACTCCTGTGACAGACTTTCTTAAGTAAAATACACTATTTTGAAACAATCAAGACTTTTATGCAGACTATTTAATTTATGTAATATCATTGATTTTTAGAGACAGAAGGGACTAGTCATTCTCTGATCAGACCTTCTCTAATTATCCTAAAATTCCATTCAGTCATTCCTTCATTATGCCCAATCACTAATGGGTAGAGATGGAATAAACCCTTTTAAACAGATACTAAATCTTTATAAAAAGAGATTGCTCTGTGCTTATTTAAAACATATTCTAAGTTTCCCAGTATACAGATTTTGGCCATTAATACAAGCCTACATTTTTAATTGTTGGATATAATTTCTTCATTTTTCTTTATGTGATGTTTCCCAGCACCATTTGCTGTTTATTTCTGTAATATCTTTTCTGTTATTTATAATTTCTCCGAACTCTGAGCCATTATGGACTTTACCTGCAGCATCTTCATTCTTTGCACATCTCCATGGATAGATGCCTGCCAGACTACACAAAAAAGAAGAAAATTCTTTCCAAGGTCCTTTAATGGCAGTTCTCAAATTTATTGTGAATTGTGGCTCATTCATTAAAGAGATGCTGCATTGATGCATTGTGTTTGCATAGGGTAGAATTTTGAGGAATGTTTGGTTTCACAGGAAGTTATCAGGCTTCCTCTATTAATCAGATGTGTGCCAAGTTTATTGGAATCACCTGTTTGTTCCATAATTATCTTGAATTACAGTTTTATTTTCAAGGGCTTGAAGACTGTAAAATATAGAATCTTTTTTCATGTTTCTACCTCCATGAGAGGAAGACAGCAAAAGAAAGTGCATTTAAAAAGAAACACAAGTATGATTTCTTTTAAAGGACTTGGTACTTGTGTTAATGGTATTAAGTTGATATTTTGAGGGTCCAGTACACTAGCTGTACTCTGGATAGACTGGCATTGTTTGGAAATAATTACATTTCTGTAAGATATATTTTGTATATTTGCCTTGCAGAAAAATATGGACTTGAAATGCAGAGGAACCCCAGAAAAAAAGCAATTTACTGTAAAATGTCTCCCACCACAGATGGTTTCGAGCTGAAATATATCACAATGTATTTGTATTGCTCCCACTGATGGCAATTTTTAATGTACTTCTCATGGTAAAGAAATCTTTTGAAGACAAGCTTTGTTTGAGAAGAACATACTTAAGCTGAGAGGAATGGATGATAGGAACAGTGACTATTACAAAGAGAAACGTTTAAGGCACTCAAGGAATTTATGAATTATGAAGAAAAACGGTCAGTTAGAAATACTGTTATTATGTTGACATTCCTGAAATTAAAGATGAGATTTTCTTATGTAATCCATTACTTAACAATTTTAGGAGGATATCTGGCTTGCATAAAGGTTCTCCCTCTATCATTTTGCCTTAGGAGTGAAAAAACCAAAATATTTTCATTAGCTAGTAATAGAAGATGGGCAAGATTATGAGTGGAAGATGACCCTTAAACTGTTTCTTCTCGTGTTTATCTTGAAATTCATGTCCTATCTACCAAGCCTCTCTCAGACTGGGAGTAAGGGTATTGAACAGAACATCTTTCTTTATCTGGGATCCAGGTTCAATGTTGTGTATCTGTCTTATTCTGCAAAAGCAAATTCCATAATTAAATATTTGGGATGCAGTCTCCAAACAATGTGGGTGAGGCTTTCTTTAAAACAATGAAGGGCCTTGAAGAGGCAACGTAGGACATGAAAGGATGATAGTAATTAATGAAGGGATGACAGACACAGTAGGAAGAAATTTGATCAAAGTGAATATAGCACCTTCCATTCCAAATTCACATCCATGTTTCTAGATCAAGACACTCTGTTCTTTACAAAAGAACTGATAAATAACATGGGTAACACACATAACAGGGTACACTGTGTTGTCTAGGAGAAAAAGGAATTGTGAGAAATAGTCCCTGTGCGGTTTCAACATTCAGCATCCCGTCGCATTCAGAGAGTACTCAAATATCAGCAGAGGTCACTTGGCCTGACAGCTGCAGTCAATGAGATTTCCTCCAACACTACAGCTGAAGACCCCTACATATTACTGTATGATTCTTCTCAGGATTCTTTTTCATATTGTGAACACTCATCACAGTTTGAAAGACACATCAGAGACTGTAATATTCAGCAAAAATCACAGATTTATACAAGCTTATTCACCTATACTTAGGGTTGTAACTGACTTAACAGAAATGCAAAATATCCCTAGGTCTAGTAAAATATGGTTTGAAAATTGTCCCTGATAATTACATCTGAGAATTTTTGTGTATTCAAAGATATTTTGATTGCCTGGTGATTGAATACACCTGTGGGAATGAGTAGAGTCTTTTTGGAGGTTCATCTGCATGGTCTATTTGAAAAACACTAATGGCATATTTATATTTCTCTGTTTCCAGCATTCAATTTCCATTATCTCAAATTGCTTAGCTCAAATTTGGCAAAATAGCCTATCTAACCAGCACAATACTCATAATTTCATCATTTGATCCATCATGACAGTTGACTTTCCTGGAAAATCTGTGGTAATATCTCTGGACTTCGTTCTTTATCTCAGACCTCTACCTCTCTAGAGCAAATGATTAGGTTTACTTCCACTTAAATGATCTCCTAACAGCCACATGACCCAGTCCTTAAAACCCAACCACATTTAACCCTTGAGTGTGATGTGACATGGTAATTTGTTCTTCCCTTCAGGAAGTTGTGACCAAGGGCAGTATAGTTGTCCAAGAAGCCATTTTAAATTAGGTACTCAATTTTAAGCAGGGGGGGAAAAGTCTAAGAATTTTTTTTTTTTTTTAAATTACAAAAGCTATCATATCTGGGGTTATTTTACTGTACTCTTGGCCTCCCTGTTCTCTTTATGGGACTTCACTTAAAGCTAACTGACATTTCTCCTCCTGTACATGCTTGGACTTGTTACTGAACTTCTTGAGCACAGCAGGGAGTTGTAATGAAAGCACCAAATTGAAGAGCTCTTGTGCTGTGTCTGAAGTGTCTGCTAGGAAGTGTTTCAGTTCTCACTCTTTCTGGTCACATTCCCTGACAATCCAGTTGTTGAATTAAATCACTTTATAAATACGTATTCACAGCTCAATAACTATATTCATGGATCAAACAGCTCAATAACTAATCCAACTTATAATATTCCTAAATTACTTCAATCAAGTCCAAATCTGTTACATAGACACTTTCCACCTCTGACGTATTTTGTCTAATGTGTAAGATTTTGAAAAGGATCATTTGCCTTCTATTACAGTTCATCATATTAAATCATCTTGATCTGCCCATTAAATGAAGATGATACATATTATGTGGAATTGCCTTGGATTGTTCAGTCATTGAAGGTATCTGTCATAAAGAAGAAAACGTGCATACACATACACACTGAGAGCCATGGGAACACCTCTTATGCTAAGTTCTCTTCAGGGAAGGAGGAAAATATAGCATGATACCATCTGTGGTTATGCATGTCATACCTCTGTCACTCACCAAAAATATGGTATTAGGAACCTGTATGAAGAATCAAATGTGCTAGGAGTCACAGTCAGGAGATTAGTTCTCAGGCTGCTTGCTAAACTACCTCTTATAAAATAACGCCCACCAGATGTTGTGTCTGAAATGACAGAAGGAGTGAATCCTGGAGTAATTCAAATCAATGGCAAAATTCTCATAAACCTTGAAGAGGCCATGATTTCACAAGAGGGATTTTAATTAGTCAGAGAATGTTAGTGCCTACAAAGTCATTTCTTTGAGCTGTTTCTACCTTAAGAGATTCCCAGAATTTTGACATAAAATTAGCAACAAGAAAACCTGAGTGGATTAGAGGATGAAGGAGCATTTACTGTAATAAATGTTGAAATACATTTTGTGTTCCAAACGTGAAAATTGCTCATAGAAGAATTTTTGAAAATGTTAAATTTTTCACTGTTGCCATTCAATGACTGGCCACACATTAAATATTTTTTAAAGGACATAATAATTAAAAAATTAAAGATAAGAATGTACTAGAAGGGAAACATTCAGAAGAGCAGGTAGCTAGATCAGGTGTGTTGGGCCTCCCCATAACATAGATCAAGTGAAGCAGGTAAAATTACTGCTCAAGGGGTGGAAAAATGTAAAGAATGATAGAAAATAGCAAGTTTGAACACAGAGAAAGAGACAGTCAGCCGGATCAACAAGTGCAATCTTGCCTGGATACATCTCCAGCTCTATGACTCAGCAACAAAGATGTTTATTCCTTGGTGGATGCCAAAAAAGACCGTAGTTCCTATGGTCACCTTTTGCTAATGCTTTGGGAGAGCTATTGATTTCCTGTATGCAAATGCAAGAGGCTATTAGGAAAAGATTGTAAATAAAGACACATAGAAGCAAAAAGGAAAACAGTAGAAAATCCTACTGATGTGGCACATGCCTCAGTTGTCTCTGCCCATTTCCTTGTATGTAGCTGTGTACAGTCTTCTGTTTAAAATGCAGTTATTGTGTTATTGATTTCCTAAATATGTTTTTAAAAGCATTTAAGATTGGGCAATTAGTTACTACTTAATGTAGAAAGTCAAAACAGAGCTATCGACCCAACTAATTGATCAATTGGTCCATTATTTCCTTCATATGGCTTGATGTGGACCTAGTACAAAAGAACAAAGGAATGAAAAGTTAGTTGGATTTTGTGATAAGTATTATACAATAGAAAATTAAGGAAAGATGTTTTAATGTTGAAAGGAAAGAGTTTGGGGATAAAAGTAATCTTCCAGTAATTGCTATTTTGTTGAAACAACCACTCAAAGGAGAATTTCACAACAGGGCAACAGAACAAATTAAAATATTGAGTTGTGTACTCAGTGAAGTGTATTTATTGCAACCAGGACCAAACCTACGCCTTTAACTATGTTATGAGAACATATTGATATACCGTTAATTCTGAAGTAAAACATAGAATAATTATTATTAAATTAAAGAATCAGCTCTGAACCAGAATCCCAAAATGCTGGACTTCAACTGGAACTAACAAAAGTTTGGGGAAAGTATGTGTGAGAGAAAAGAAGATATGATTCTGGAAACTCTTTCGGTCTCTTCATTTCTGGAATAAAGGGCTGCTTCTTCAGTCACATGAATAGAAGGTCAGGACCAACCTGAAATGCCACCTCACAGGATCATTAATACATAGACACAGGGAAGGATGTCTGAAGGTTGTAGAGTCCAAATACCTGCTGAAGCAGGTACAGTAGACTGCTCTGAATCACCTCCAGTTCGACTTGAATTTTGTTAAGGATGGAAACTTACGTTTCTGGTCAAATTATTCCCACTTTTTTTACTTGCCTCCCCTTGTACCAGCCTCCAGGAGAGATATTTTACAAGTTGCTCACAGGCTGCTGCATTTCTCCCCCATTGTAAACTACATAAGCAGCTGAAACACCCTGAGACCTCTCTTTGAGATGTAGAAATTGTTCCCAGTCTTCTGCTGTACTGGTGCAGCTACAAGATACACATCTAAGTTCAGGAAACTTTTCAGCTGGATCTTGCTTTCTGTCCCAGTCTCCATTTAAAATCAATAAAACAAACAAATAAAAGACAAACAAACTTCACAAAATCACAAACACCCATTGTTCTGAAAAAATATGCTGCACAGTTTCTCTCACTGGGCCATGTTGCTTTCTTGCACATGTTGACAGATTAAGGGAATAACTACAACAATCCCCAGGCTCCTTTTTTTTTTTTTCTGAAGATTTGTTGTTCCCAAAACATTAGAGATAGGCAGATGTTTTACTAGAAGGCCAAACAAAATACCATAGAAAATTATTAATTAAACAATGATGAATATAGCTCACAAACTGTAGCTCATTAATAATGATTACAGCAAATTCTAACTAAAAACTTTCTTCTAACAATCACTTTAAAATAAATCTGTAACATTTAAACAGCTGGGGAAAAGAGGTGCCAAAGATTGTTCTGTTAACTGCATGCTGTCACTGGAATAAAAATGAATATAAAGGGATGAGACACACCCAGGTTAGAGACAAGGTATTAAATTGGATGTTGGGGAGTTAATTCCGTTTTCAATTTACTTACTGGTGGAAAAGTGATGTGGTCAGTGGTGTTTGTCCACTGCAAGTAATTTTAATGAAGGGATAAATACAAGGCATATTAAGAAAGGCTAGAAAAGCTGGGTAATTTAAGAATACCCAAAGTAAAGAGGCCACTGAAATTCAACCCAGAGAACTTCAGGTGAAGCCAAAGGATTTTCTGAACCATTGATTATCAACTTCCAAGAATTTGTGAAGGACAGATAAAATCTCTAAGGACAAGAGAAAGTCAAATGCAGTACCTCCTATTACTAGAAGTGCAGTAGTATGGGGAAGTACAGACTTACCAGGATAACTTTAATACATGGAAGATACTAAAACATATGATTGCATAATCAATTCACTGGCACCTAGAGGAGAATGAATGAGATAAAATACTTCCAACATTGATTTGTCAAGAACATCGCCCATAAGACTAATCTTCGAGGAGGTAACTAACAAAGAAAATAAGGAATAGCTGAAGTTTTATGTATGGACTTTATTAAGACTTTTACATGGTGTTTGGCCTGATGTTCTTTTTAGTAAGTAGACTATAGTGTAGAAGATATCACCACATTGGGCACAGCTGGTTGTTCTATTACACAAAGACTTATTAATAAATAAAGAAAATAATAATATTAATTAATATTAGCCATTTTCCAGCTTACTCTAGGAAACCTTACATGTCTCTGCAGAGCTTGCTTCATTCACCATTTTCATTAGTGGCTTGGATTGAGGAACGCTCCTAGAATTCGTGGATGATGCTGAACCAGGATGAATGATAGTGAAGAATCAATGATAAAATTTCTTAATATACTGAACCAATGGTCTGAAATTAAAGATAGTTTGGATATTAAAGATAATTAAAGTAAACCAAAGGAAAAGAGTGTGTAGTATTTTGATGAGGAAGCAGGAAGTGCAGAAATGAAGAGACTAAGTAACTTTTCCCACAGAAAAAGGATTATGAGTTACAGCTGATGTCAAACTCAACCTGAGTCAGCACTTTGATGTTGCTGGGAGAAAAGGGCAAGTCTCATTTTGCAATATACTGGCAGAAGGTCATGTGTGAGGTGCTGGATGAAACTACTGTTTTCTGTGCATCGTCTGGTAGATCTCAGCTAGATAAAGATATTTCTTTTAATTTCTTTTTATTTCCTGGAAATTTATGAGAAGGATTTAAGAGATATTAGAGGAGACAAATGAAAAGCTGAAGAGGTCTGCAAGACATTAACACTGTGCAAAACTTCAAGCAACTGTTATTTTCTTAGGTTGACAAAGTGTAACTGATGAAGTGAATCTGGTAGAGATGTTCCACAATATGAATGTTTGCTAAAAATATTTGTTCACTACCCATTGGCTTTAGTTGAAACAAAGAGGATTTAGCCTCTTTGAAGAATGATTTCTGGGAAACAATTCACACCACAAGCGATAGAGGGAAACAGAGAGCAGCTTAGCAGCATGAGTTGCCTCAGTAAAGTGACCGTTGCCTGGGATG
This sequence comes from Rhadina sibilatrix, assembly GCA_013400275.1. Taxonomy (NCBI): domain Eukaryota; kingdom Metazoa; phylum Chordata; class Aves; order Passeriformes; family Phylloscopidae; genus Rhadina; species Rhadina sibilatrix. Next base: position 7,812 of record VWYO01028451.1, on the reverse strand, counting down.
GTCCAGGCCATAGCCCAGTTATTTATTCCCCAGGGGTTGCTACGGACATTCCATTTTTGAAAAGGAACAACTGAATAAATCCTATTTCACGTGGTATCTGACTGCCTCCTGAGAAGCCCAGTGAAGCCCCTCTACACTTCTGCTGCCACAAGCAAATGCTTGAGAGATCAGAGGATTTCCTGGGCATGGTAGGCAACCACAGGCAGCGAGCACATTGAACGGAGCAAGATCAGGCACCAACTGCATTCACAGTTTGCATGGCCTGTCCCTGCCATGCCCACCCTACTGATCCTTTTACCTCCAGATAAATGTTACCAGATTAGTAAATAAAGTTATAAAACAGCATAGCACTTCAACATTTTTATTCATCTTCTGTTTTATCATCTGTCATTATCAACACATCTCAATGGCCAAATCAGAAGAAGCAGGAGTCATTCTGAACGCTATAGAGCACGGTATAGTATGGTATAGGGAGGGTATGCCCCTCATGGTGCTGAGCATGGAGATTTTATTGAGCAAATTAGATACAGCTGCAGCTTTTCCAGCTGAATATTGAATGATGGAAGAAGTCTGTGTGTTCAGAAAATGCCGCTGTTTTTCAATACTAGGTGATTGCATGGCAAGACATGCATTCCACCCACAACATACTTTCCCCTGTGCACGTCTATAGTGCACTTCTGCAGTTAATTGCACACCTGCTTATACCATACAGGAGAAGATATACAAAATACATTTGATTCATTTTAACTTAATAAGTTGTTTTATTGAAATTGCCCACAATATTTTCTTTGGTTTTTCAAGACATTTGAAGGAATAGCTATTTGCATGAGGGAAATATTTGAATATTTGTTTCTCTGTGCTTCACACATCAAATATGAAGGTATTAAAAAGGCAAGAGAAAGCATGCTAGAATGACTTATCTCAGAACAAATGAAAATGAACAATGCTCTCCAGTTACAGTTTCATCTCCTTTTGTATAGATAGTTATGATATTAAGACTCATTCATCACTCATCATGTTTCTCCAGCATTAAAATAAAGATAACTGCGATAATTTTTGCCATTTCCTTCTGGAGTAAAGTAAAGATACATGCTAATAATGCTACCAATGGAAAAATAACCCATTTAGCTGAGTGCTGTTTAAGAGCTTGCATTCACAACTTCTTTCATTTCACACAAATTAAACCAGTAATGATCCTTGATGGCTGATCAAGTATCTGCTGTATTCTGCCATTTGTAGGGAGATTGCTGCTGGCTTTGAATAATTTTGTCAGTTATTTTCACTTTCTGTACCTTGAACTGATAAAAATGGTTGATAAATACTGATCTATTTCACACTGAGACTGAATTTCTGAAAATATAAAACTAAGGAACAACCTCTTAGCTCAGTAGAGGCCATAACTCCCAAAGATCTGATACACTAACCAAGGTAATTATACCTAGCAGGCCACAGCAGGGTTATTGGTGTTATTGGCTCTGTAAGAACCAGTTTCAGATTTTTGTAGAAGAACAGGAAGTTTCTGCTGTTATGCTTATTTCCCAGCTCTGACACCAGGTATGCTGTGGTTCAGTGCATCTTGGTAAGACCTCAGAGAGCAGAAGGAGAAAAAATGCAAAGGGTCCTTTGTTTTGTCTCAGGTCATTGGAGAACTGCAATAAAATTTGATTTTAAAAGATGAACCAAACAGAATCCAAAGCAACCAGAACAACAGATCTGTGAGAGACCAAAATGGTGCTATGATATCCTACCCTTAAGGGGAAGAATTATGGTTCAAATCTGGCCCTGGGAGCGAGATATTTTTTTTCCCAAGTTCTCTTGTGTCATGCTACATTGAGCCACCAGCCCATGCTAGATTCCCAGCACACACAGGCTTTGATATCAGTGCAAGACTGCAGTCTGTGGTAGGACTCTTAGCAGTGGAGTCTTCTCCAGCACCTCAAGGCTCATGATATTTCTTGAATCTGGAGGATAACCTGTCTTGTTTGTTGAAGAGCGTTTGGACTGTCATACTGGGACTGATGGGCCAAGGTTTTGAGCAACTTAAGGGACTTAAACCAGATACTACTTTTTTTAGTGACATTACAGGTCTAAAGGTTGTTCCCTCCTTTAATGGAAGAGCATTGGGAAAAAGCAGTTCTTTTGAGAAGCAAATAAGTGTGGTGTGACATCTGGGTCTTTCTTTGTTTTCTATGTCAGTTGTGGGCTCACACACTGTTTGTAACTGGTTTAAGGACATAATTCACCGCCCTTCCAGTGGCTGACTGTCTGTACTGCAGTGAGGGGGGTCACCTCTGCTGTTCTCTTTATTGCCTGTGTGAAACTGGAGTGACAATAGTAAGAGTAAAAATGTCTCCATATTGACTTGGTTTGGTCTTTTGTGCTTCTTTTATATTCCACAACAGCTGAAATGCTGAGATCTATTTCAGGATATTAAATGAAACAAATAATACAATTTCATCACCCAGTCACCTTGCATATCACATACCACATTACCTAATAACCAAGAAGATGGGATTAGAGTTGTGGATTTATGTAACTGCAACAAGACATAATAATATCTGAGGAAACATGGAAAAGAGGAAATGAATTCAGATATAATATATTAATAGGGACTAGGGATTAATAAAATTGAACCAGATCACTATGAAGAGACTCAAACCTCAGTGATACAGTTGAAATGTATTTCATTAACTTCTGGCTGAAATTCACAAATCCTCCAGAAAGGTGAGGGTTGAAAGATTTCAGTGCTTGTATCAGGAGAGCTGAGAATGAGATAATTTGGGGCAGATGGGAAAGTGTTGCTTTTATATTAGACTCAGTCTCTGGGATATGTTTCTGGTTTCCTTCATACATGTGCAACAGAATCAAATACCTGTGGTGTGGGGGATCAGCAGAATGAATCCCTCAGGCTCTGGGATGCTCTCCTCCTACAAGGTTTCCATGTGTGATTGTTCACCTTCCACTGACACCAGCAGGTGATGAAATACAGGCAAGAGATGGCCCCTGCCAGTCCAAGGGTCAGTGGGGCTTACGGCCATTTATTTAGACACACCACTGAAATGATCTTTGCAAAGTTTTGCGAAAAAAAAGAAGTTGTTATGTCTCCTCAAATGAAACTAAACTAATAGCATAGAGAAGTCCCACCAATATCCAGATATTCACACTGAGGACTGTTGAGATGGGAAGGGAGTTGAGATCCAAGGCGCATGGGGAAAGTAGATTGAGCACTTGTGGAAATGCTAAGGGAAGCCCATGCCAACAACAGTCACTTCTTTATATCTTTGTCAGTGAAACAGATTGTGGGATTGAGTGAACCTTCAGCAAGTTTGATGTGTGGTGTGGTTGACACACTGGAGGGAAGGGATGCTGTCCAGAGGGACCTTGACTGGCTTGGGAGTTGGGTCTGTGCAAACCTCATGAAGTTCAATGAGGCCAAATATAAGATCCTGCAGCAGGATCAGGACAGGCTGGAGAGAGAATGGATCAAGACTAGCCCTGAAGAGAACTTAGGGCTATTTATGGATAAAAAGCTCAATATGACCCAGCAATGTGCACTCCCAGCCTAGAAAACAAAATGTGTGCTGGGCTGCATCCAAAGAAATGTGGCCATCAGGATGAGGAAGGGGATTCTGCCCCTCTGTTCTGCTCTGCTCCGCTGAGACCCCACCTGGAATGCTGCATCCAGCTCTGGGGTCCCCAGCATAAGTAAATACGTGGATCTGTTGGAACTAGTTCAGAGGAGGCCAATAAGCTTTATCAGAGGACTGGTGCACCTCTTCTATGAAGATAGGCTGAGAGAGTTGGAACTGTTCCACCTGGAGAAGAGAAGGCTCTGGGGAGACCTTAGAGTGGCCTTTCAGTATGTAAGGAGAACATGCAAGAAGGTTTGAGGAGGGAATTCTCAGGTTGGCAAGTAGTGATAGGACAAGGGGAAATGGCCTTAAACTGAAGGAAGGGATGTTTGGATTAGATTTTAGGAAATAATTCTGTACTGTGAGAGTGGTGAGGCACTGGAACAGATTGCCCAGAGAGGATGGAGACTTCCCATCCCTGGAAATGTTCAAGACCAGTCTGGACAGGGGCTCTGAGTCACCTAATCCAGTGGGAGGTGTCCCTCTCCATGGCAGGGGGGCTGGAACTACATGATCTTTAAGGAGCCATCCAATCCAAACTATTTTATGACTCCATGACTCCTTTCCCCACATTCACCTGAGCCTCAGGCTGTGGTCCCTACCTGCTCTGTAAGTCCTTGACTACAACAAGTGTTCACTTGGAGCTGCTTGCAGCAAAACTCGGTAGCAGAAGAGTTTTTAAAGACATCACTCAATTTCAGAGCTATATATAGTGCACCAGCTTATGTGCAAAAGCAGACTGGAAGAGAAGGAAAACAGAAAGGAAGTTGAGGGAAAGCAACTTGAAAATCGCAAGTTAATTATTTTGGTATGAAAATTTGTGCAATCTGTCTGTTTACATATACAGATGTAGTTGCACACACTCCCCATTTCCTAATACAAGTCAAATTTTTAAAAATCAGAATTGAACTCTTAATATTTTTTTGCCCAAAATAGTGAGTGGAATGTATTTCTTGGTCTGTGAGAAGAAAAAAAAATTCAAATTTTCTGAAGGCACCATTTTAATTCCTTATCTGTTTTATAGAAATTCCATTAATTTGGACATAATTCCATTTATTTGGGCACATCTTCAACCTGAAGATAATCTTGCTTCAAGAGATATTAGCTGTGAATAGAAATTTCTATATACACTTTTCTGTAAACCACACACGACATAAGAGAAATGGAAGTTAAGTCTTTTGTGTAGCTGTATAAAATAATTTATTAAATGTCTGAAATTAGATGGAACTTTTGTTACTGACTCCAACAAAAAAATTATTTAGCCAGTGATTCTTTCATTTTATTCACTTTATTAGGCTTAAGTTTTTTTATTAAAAGCAAGGACAGAAATGCTTTGAGATTTAATGCAGTGCGTAAATAAATTTTGAAATCATAGTTGTTATCTGTCAAATAGCTAAAAAACATTTTCTTCTATAAGATTTAACATACGTGAATAAAATATATACGTAAGTAACATATTACAGGTCAATATATGACATTTAACCAGCAACTTTCTTGTAACTTCACCTTCCTTTTTCAGAAAATGCAGTAAATTAGTTTGCTTCCATTACCTTAATTTGTAATTTGTACCATTCATCTTTAAATATATTTGAATAACTGAAAAATGGCAGACAATAAGAAACATATGCCAACTGGCATCAGTAGAGGAATTTTTTCTTAAGTAATGAGATGGCACAGATGATCAAGTTGCCTCTATATATATACAGGTTGTGCCTTATGTATGTACATGTATGTATGTGCATGGACACAGATATACAAAAAGTTAAGACATGTAGAGGTAAAATATCTTTTGTATAAAGAAAACCCCACCCTGTAGATGCATAGAGGAAATATCAATGGTGAGGGGAAAAAAGCCAGATGCTTGAAATTCAGGTGAAAAGATCATATATTATTTTCACAGTTACCGCATTAGATTTTGCTGGAAGGTCAGTTGCTCCTCTCTGTCTGCTTGTCTGCCCAAACTCTGAGGTCTTTGATGATCTTATTTGAGTGCTCTGGTGTCACCCCACATTTTGTAATACTAAATGAAAGGAAAGTACCAGTTCTCCATCTCTCTCCAGGAAGGCTGATTTTTTTAGACTAGGATCTTCTTGAGAAGTCTCATGGAGAAACCAACAGGGAACACTACACTATTTTGAGGAAGATATAACTACCTGGTTGTTTTGAAATAAAAACCATTCCTTTGAAAAAAAGTAAATGTCAAATAAGGTTGAATTACCTGTGAGAAGGGAAATCTTGGCAAAAAAGGGATACATTCCATTTAGAAAATACACCAATTTGTTTAGAAAACAAACTGACCCTGGAAGGATCAACAGATCAGCACCCTGAATCACTCTTGCCACACTACTTAAAAAGTCACCCATTATTTCAGAAAACATATGATATTATTTCCTTCAACTTTTAAGTCCAACAACCCACCATGGAGGGGAAAGATACTTTCCTGGACATATCATTTTCTAAGCAAACGTCAGCCCTCATGTTTTATGCTGCTTTTAGGGAGGTGTTGACCTAAAGGCAGACCAGCTCCCATGTATGAGGAGTAAACCTATGTATCTGACTCCCACTAAGACTTTTGGCAGATGTGATTCTCTCACATTTGTATGAATGTGTTATATTCTGGTAGTCCCTGCAAAAAACTTTCTGGGAGATATAACTATGGTTTAAGGCCAATGAAGTGGTTTGTGTTAGCACCAGTCTTGAGAAAGGTAGAACACACAACAGAAAATACAGATGTTGTCTGCACTTCCTTATTCTCAGCCAAAGAATATCAGGACAGAACTACAACATGGCTTTGGAGCAAAAGTAATTTATGTAAGCCCGTGGATGGTGTTTCACATAAACCCTTTCTTTTTTCCTTTTTTCTTTGCCTTAAACGAACATGACCAAATTAACAAAATCTGTGTGGGAGCTTACATTTCAAGCCAGAATCCTCAGGCAGTACTAAATCTGGCTCTCTGCTTATACAGGAGGCAGATGTGTTCCCCTTGTCTCTAAACTCTTGTCCTAGAAAATGCAAATGAGAACCCAAATCAGGTGTCCAGGCCCATCTGCTCCATTTTGCCTCTGACTATTGCTTTTCTAAATTAAAATTTCAGTCCCCAGTTAGAAATATTCTCTCAAGGATGCAGCAGAAGGTCTGAAGGCAGGGAGTGGAGGGAGCAGTTGGGGCAAAGCTCACAAGGAAGACCCTCCACTTCTTGCTACACCCACAGTTCCTGTCTCTGACCCTGCACAGAGGAAATGCGGGCAGAGGAGCACTCCTACCAAATCACAAATCTTGTTCAACAGCAGAAGCAAAAACCAAACTATGTGGAAGGCTGTTTGCAGTTTAGGACCTGACAAGTTTAATCACTGAACTGTGATCCTGATGCCTTCAGCTTAGCTCATCATCTTTATATCAGTGACTAGGTCCAGAATCCTCACTTGTCATATTTTCTCTCTATATTGCAGCAGCGAAGAGTTCAGGTAAAGTTACGCTTTTCAGTGCAGGACCTTCTGAACTTGTTAACTTGTCATTTTTATCACTCTGACAACCAGTGTGTGGGAGAACTGCTGCAATGACCCTATTCTGCCCCATTGCATGAATTAACCTACTTAATCACCAAAACACATGTAAATCATTAGAGCCTGACTATTAAATTACAAGAACCATGATATGTCAGTTAGGACAACTTCTTTCTTTTATTTTTTAATTTTTTTTTTTCCTTTTTCTACTCTGCTCTTGTGATAACTCACTGGAGTACTGTGTTCAGGTCCAAATCCCCCAACATAAGGTTGTGGACCTGCTGAAGTGAGTTCAGAGGAAGCTCACAAAGATGATCAGAGGACTGGAGCAATTCTCTTCTGAAGGCAGACTGAGATAGTTTGGGTTGGAAAAAGCCTGGAAAAGAGAAGGCTCTGACGTGACCTTAAAGCAGCCTTCCAGTACATAAAGGGGAATGCTAGAAAGATGGAGAGGAACTTTTGACAAGGGCATGCAGTGATAGAACAAGGGGGAATGGCCTTAAACTGAAAGAGGATAGGTTTAGATTAGAAGAAATCTAATCTAATAAGAAATAAATTAGGATGAATGTCTTTGCTATGTTGGTAGTGAGGCCCTGACAGATTGGCTGGAGAAGTTGTGGATGCCCTACCCCTGGAACTGTTCAATGCCAGTGTCTTGGGTTAAGTAACCAAAAAA